>CAUYQU010059770.1:0-49353 GCA_963574635.1 Cheracebus regulus
TACCCAGAATTTTATTAAAAAAAAAAAAAAAAAAAAAAAAAAAAAAAAGACTTACAATCTAGAATATATCATAACCACATAGCCCTAGGGATAGAAGAGAATATACAGTATATAAGATAGCAGTGTAGGGGGAGACAGCACCAGCTTTTGGAGTTGGTGAGGTATGAGTTCAAATGCCAGCTCTGCTGCTTACATGCTGGGATGCCAGTTCCTTGCATCTTTGAACCTCAGTTCACTCAGCATACCTTGGAGTATGGATTAGAGCTGTTAGTGAAGTGCATATTATATGTTAAGTACTTCATTATGACAGCCTTACAAAGAAATGGCCCTAATGCAAAGGGAAAAAAAATTTGTGTGTGTGCATGTGTTTGTATACACATGTGCATGCACATACACATGCACACACTACACAATTCAAGTTTAATACTTAGGGTTTTTATTTTGTGAACTGTGTAAAATAAATTCTCCAAAATTGGATCAAGGGAAAAAATGTAACCATCCTTTTTACCAAATAATCACCTTAATTTGGCACATTTCTCTCTCCTTTCTAGCTTCATTTTAGGATCTTGGATTACACACTCACTGGATGTTATGCAGATCAGCATTCAGTTCAAGTTTTTGCATCAGGAAAACCAAAAATAAGTACATGTACGTTACACATATTCGAACTAACTTAAGGGAATTAAAATGGTGTTTGGAGTTATTACCTAGGGTAAAATTTGAATGTAACAGAACTTAGACATTGGAGAACAATCCCAATTTATAAAATTCTGGGCTGATCTATCCCATATAACAGTTTGTATACTTTACACTGCCCTCTGCCTTCTCATATTTATAAAGTGGTCTGACTGAGCAAAGATTGGGATAGAAGTGAACTTTAGTATAAAATCAGATTTGTTTTTCTCTGGTTATTTTATTCAGAGATGGTTCACAGAGACTGTGGTGTTGGACAGACAAAGCTTAAGCCTGGCTCAGCCATTTCATTGGCTGTATAACTTTGGGCAAGTTAGTGAACTTCTTGAAGTTTTAATTTTCTTGTCTATAAAATGGAAATAATAGTGCAATTTACCTCAGTGTTGTTATGAGATTTAAATAAGATTATATTGACTTAGTATAATGCTTAGCATATAGTATAAATTTAGTAGATACTAGAGATGATTCTTATTTAAAAATTTTAAATATCTTTAGCAAATGTTAAAATCAATAAGCATTATCTAGCACCTTCTCTATTCTATCAATAGGAAGACAATAAAAAAAGTTGCTTCCTGTCTTTAGTATGTTTAATGGTTGGTAAAGTACGGATTTATATGTGTATATGTGCACGCACACACACACACGAAACATAGGAAAATATGAGACAAAAAGCAATTTATAAGTGAATCAAAATTATTTAATTCAGATAAAATAGAAATATGTAACAAAAATGTAGCCAGAATGAGGTGGAATTATCTAAACTTAAGCAGAATCTTTTTGTCTCATACATTAAGGAGAATAAAGCTGTTATGTATGTGGATAAGAATCCTACTTTACACACAATTTTATTATTATAGTTAGATAAATATTTCTTAAACTAAGGATTAGGATTCTAAGGAGAATAGTAAAGGACTCTCCCTGAACATTTCAAGAGACTTAGAGAACTCAGAACTACAGAATTCTAAGCAATTACTTGTAC
This sequence comes from Cheracebus regulus, assembly GCA_963574635.1. Lineage (NCBI taxonomy): Eukaryota > Metazoa > Chordata > Mammalia > Primates > Pitheciidae > Cheracebus > Cheracebus regulus. The sequence goes on from CAUYQU010059770.1 coordinate 1,673, forward strand.
ATGACAATATAACTTCTGTGTAATGTAACCAGAATAAATCAGTATTCTTTACTTCCCTAGGTTTACCCTGTGTTTTCTGTTACATATATGGGAGACTGAAAGCAAACAGACCAATAGTTTAGATTGTCTATGGGAAAATATTTTAATTTATTTGTGTTAGTTAAACATATTGTAGTAATTTCCAGAGAGCATAATACATGATGGGAATATACCTGCTTCTTTTTATGCAGGTTTTTTTTTTTTTTTTTAAAGATGGGGTTTCACCATATTGGTCAGGCTGGTCTCGAACTCCTGACCTCAGGTGATCCACCCACCTCAGCCTCCCAAAGTGCTGGGATTACAGGCGTGAGCCACCACACCCAGCTGGGAATATACCTGCTTCTTAATACAAAATATATTGAATGAAAGAACTCGTTTTAAATTAATATTGTGACCCGTCGTTTCTTTCTTCTGTTACTTTCAAAATGTGACTGCCACTTTGTGCAATTATGTAAGACTTTTATTTTGCTGTCATCTTGACAATCAAATCTATTTTTCAAGTATACAACTTAGTTTAAAAATAGTTTAGTAATAATACTAATTTAAATAGTGGCAAATATTTATTGCTTGCTATATGCCAGGCAAAGTTCTAAGTGTTTTATATATATTACCTCATTAATCCTCACAGCACCCTATGTAGTGTTAGCTCCATTTTACAGATGAGGTTGCTGATGGAACTGAGAGATTAGGGTCCCATAGATAGCAAATGGCAGAACTGGGAGTCAAATACTCAAGCAGTCTGGCTCTGGAACCTGTCCACTTAACAGTATGCTGTCTTGCCTCTCATTATTACTGAGTTCTCAAACTTTGAAGAAAACAAAAAGACAATATAGTCTATATACTTTTCATTATGAAGAAGGGCATGAAGAAGAAAGATAGAAAAGGCTGAATTGGATATTTATGTGTGTGTATGTGTGAATTTACATGTGTAACTGCAAATGAGCATTATCTCAGCTTCACATATCAAAAAACTCGTGTTCAAATAGGTTGCCATTTTTGTAGAGTTTCAAAGCTATTTTTTAAAAGGCTTAAATTGATCAGAACTATAATAAGAAACCAGTGAAGCAAACTATTTAGAATGTTGCTACGAAGTTGGGTGTTATTTTCTATCTCTGACATTTTGGGTAAAGAATAGCAAGACCTGAATCAGGGCCATGGTGATAAGGTTATTGAAGAGAAACCAATGAAAAATTTTTAATGTTTTTGCAGTCAGAATAATGGTCCATAAGAAAAAGATTTTAAAGGAAACGTGAGGATAAAAGTGGCAGATTTGGCATAAATGAGAGATATTTCATATAAGGTTAAAGATGGATTGTTCATATATTTCATGAGTCCATATTTGTAAAATGGTAAAATTATAATAAAGCCTCGATAATGTCAAATTAAAATGAATAATTCAAAGTATTGCCTTGGATAACTGCATTTCAGAATTTCTAAAAACCATAACTTCGCTTTCATTGAATTTTTGCTAAGATTAAATAGTCTTATCATTAATTTCTTTTTGTTTTCTTTAGACCGGAAACTAATTTCTTCTGATTATTACATCTGGAATTCTAAAGCCCCTGCTCCAGTAACATATGGATCATTATTACTGTAATAGTCTCTTATAAATTGGATTATATAATAACAGTTTAAAGGAAATCATAATCTTACATTTTTAATGTGGATGCATATAACCTATGAGTGAAAAACCATTGAATGATTCAGTTGTAAAACTACTCTTTTTTAATGTTTGTAGTCTGATAGAGTTTGAAGGGATGTTTTGAAAGCTAGTGTCTCCAATTTTGTTACCCTTTGATTTTATGCCAGTATAATTCAGAACATAGAAAAGTAATTATTCACTTGGGCTCATTTTAGACTAGTTCTGGGTCACCCTGCCACACTTGTTTCCTAATGTTTCTGTGGCAAACATTGCCAATCAATTACAGCTCCTTTTCTATACTCAGCCTTGAATAAAGGGTCAGCCTCTTTTTCAGTTCGTAGATTCAGGTAGCCACTCCCAGTGGGTCGTAGATGATGTGCAAGAAAAGAACTATTTTCTCTTCCATATCTAAATACTAAACTCCTAGTATAAGGTGGTGTTATAGAATATCAGAGACTGTGTTAGAAACAACTACCTCTTCAAAAGCAGCCAACCAAGAAAAAGGAAAATGTTTTAAATAGTAACCTGTTCTTCTTAATCAGAACTATCTTATTGACTAATAAAGAATCTGCATAATTCTATTTAAAATGTGTAATCTCTGTTCTAGAGTTAGTTTTTAAGTAAGCTTGTTAATCTGCCATGTTGACATTTTGCTTAGTATGTCAATAGCCATATTAAGATGTATGGGATACCTTCAAGATGATCATAGTGTTTTGTAATCAATTCATGTCTGCAGCCAAATTTTTTAAAGATAATTTAGATACAATATTCCTCTTTCTGTGTTTTATTAAGTTAAAATTAATGAATTCAGGTAAAAATTGAAAAGGCACTCTGTGGGTAGAGAGTATCATTTAAGCTTATTTTAGTCACATGTAGTATATATTTCCTTAAAGCTGTCACTCTCACTTTCTTACCATTCTCTTGATTTCTTCAGAAACCATCTAGTCGTCATCTTTATTCTCTACCTGCTTCTGCAATTATATGTCATATTCTGTTTTCAGAGCAGTTCATTGTCAAGTTGGACTTTAATTGACCATACAAGAAAAGATGAAATCTCAAGAACCTTGAAACTTTATTCGTGTCAACGTTCTTTTTACAGATGAGAAAAATATATGCATTAGAGATTAATATTCATTTTAATTATATCTTCGGTTTTGCTTTTTAATGAGTCTTCTAAGGGAAAGCTTAGAAAAACTGCTAACTCCTCAAAAGAGAGCATGATAGTTTAAAGGGATAGTGCATATAAATTTAGGATTTGAAATATGATTTTTAAATTAAGGTCAGTCCTAATCATTATAAACTCATTTTCTGCAAAGCGTTATCATGGCATAAGGTTCTCTGTTCAAAATCATCCCAAGTAACAAAAGAGAATAACTGCCTGACCAAGACTTTAACTTGTTATTCTAGCTTAATCATAGTAATCAGCAGTAAAAACTTAACTTTTGAAAGAAGATACCATTCCCTGTAAGTTATTTGATCTCTCTTAAACTCAAATAAAGCTTAACATTTCACTTATGTTAATAAGTTAATGATAATGGAGTCATTTGGAATCTTGATTGTATGTTTACCAAATACACTAAGGTGAGCAAGAGGCATTTATCTTTGGGTAGGCAAAGAGTTAATATAATAATCCCATAGGCAAAACTTCATAAGCAGTTAGAAAAATCAATGAATCTTCGATTTGACATTTCTAGAAACTGGAGGAAACTCTAGGGTGTCCTGGAAAAGTGGTGAGGTGTTGGGGAACCTGATGCCATCTGTTGCCATTCCATTCTAACATACTGCTACAGAACTAAACCAACTTAGGTTTTCATCCCATTGAGATCAGCTGGGCACACTGTGATGCTTTTGATTTTGTCTAGAAACCTGTCACTTCAGGATAATTTCTGAAGACAAAGTCTGTTTCCCGTTTGGTAGGTGACCTGTTTAATGTTTTCTCTGTGTCTGGGAACTCCTTAGTGTAATTAGCGACCTTTGAACTCCACAACTAATCCTGAGCTATTTTGTATTCCTTACTCATCCTTAAGGCTGGACCTTTCTTTTCTTCAGAGTCCGCTGCCACAATTAAAGAAGAAACAGCTGCATTTCAAAGGGATTCCGATTCCAGAAGCTTAATCGTGATTGACATGTTCTTATTCTAAGCTATAAGACACTCTAAGAGTCCTTTCTTGGGTTAAAACTTCAATCATTTTCTAAAAAATTATCTCACTATGGATTTTATTCATTTTCTTTGATAAGTATTCTTTGCATTTTTTAACTTGAAAGATGCTTTGCATTTGCAGTGAATGTGAGCAACTACTTCCAGTGAAGTAGACCTACTCTAGATGCAAAATTGCTAAATTCCCTTTTAGTGCCAAAATATGATTATGAAATCTGATGTCTATCACATGGGTAATTATTCTTCAATAAACTCAAAAGGTTAAAAAAAAGTGTTAAATTTTTTAGAATGAACTGCAGAAAAGATGGTTCATCTTTTGGTAAACCACTTCTTTTCTCCATTTTTTACTAAACAATATTTTTAAATTTTTTTTAAGCCAGCAATATAGTACTTAGGCAATACCCTTACAGTGTCGGCAATTTTTTTTTAACTTTTTAAGTAATTGATTCAAATGTCAAGTTTGAAGTAGTCTTGTCAGGAATTCTGATAACAATTATTTGTTCAAAAAAATTTTTTATTAAACATTAGTGTGTCCCATAAAATAGTTTAATTTTTTCACACCAATTCAGTATTTCTACTGGATTAAAATTATGGTGTCTTATACGTTGTATAATTTAAGATCTTTCAAGGCAGACATTTATACTTAGTAACAATTGCCAATATTTTTCTTCTGGTTTTTGTTACAGTATTATTTCAAAATACTTCATAGACATTCATAGACTTCTACACTACCCCTGGGAGCTAGGTAGGTGGAATTATCATCCAGGACCTCTGTAGGGACTGCTGCCACAACAGAATGGTTGTTCCTAAGACAAAGGTCAAAAAAGGGGTGTTAATAAACAGTCCTCAGGTTTAAGGGACTTTTTTAGGATTACATCTTAAATTCCAACAAATCAGATTTAGGAGTTACTGAAAGTGAAATTGATCCATCCCTCATCCAAACTTTGCAATACTTTCCTGTTCTGACATCATTTAGATAGTTAGCTGTATTATCAGATTAGAAACCATTGTACCAGGCTGCTGAAAGGAAAAGGAGGCAAAAAGCTAAACATGGGATGAATTCTGAACCTTTTAACCTGGCTGAAGTACGTTGGTCCCTGTTATGCAAATACCTTCAATCCTCTGCTAAGTTCAGTGGAAATAATTTTCTTGAATGACAGGTTTTTTCAGCAAGGATTCAGTTGGTGATTAATCCCCCTTTGATCTAGGGTATTTCACTTAACTACCAGTTACCTCGTTCTGACAAAGTGCAACTGAGATTAGGGAGATCACTAGAACACTACCAGGGTGTGCGTTTATTCTCTATAACCTTTTAAAGCAAGGGCCAAGAATGCAATTTATTTTCAGTATTTGAAGATGTAAAGTCCTGTCTGCTAAGTTAGAAAGTCAATTGAATACCAAATGAAGTTTATTTCTTACGTAATAGAACAAACATTTCTTTTTGCTTTGCCTAACAATGATATAAGGAAACATAGGCTTTGAGGAAAGAAGAAACAAAGACTACATTCTAAGTATTGCTTCTAGTTTTGTTTCATGCACTAGAGTATGCTTACTGGTCCTGAGATAACCCAAAAATCGAAGCAGTGGCTACAACTTAGGCTGAGAAAATGCTTCTGTTTTATTAAGCTGCATGGTTTCTTCTCACCTTTCCCCCTACCACCACCACCATTAGAAAATGTCATAGTTTGTGGTAAAGAAATCCAGTTGAGGAACATGTGTTGCAGTACACAGTTACCAACCTTAAGACTTCTGATTTTGAAGCTTTGTTTGTTAAGTATTTCTTTTCTTGAGGCAAAGGAGCTTCTTAGATTTCCATTATAAGAATAATCACATTCATTTTCAGAATACTTTTTTTCAGAAGAAAGTGACAGCATTGCCAAAATACTCGAGTAATTAAATTTTTTCTGCCTGCCTTTCTCTCAGTTATATGAGTAGTTTTTCTTCCATAATTTTAAACTTTGAAATATTATATGGAATTTTGCACAGTATTTTGAGAAAAAAATTTTAATGTTTCACGCTAGGTTTCTCAATTTGCTGTTTAAAACTGTTTGAATAGTTATGTCAGTGTTTATCTTGTAAGATGTCAAATTAGAGGATTTATTCCTCTAGTATATTTTAAGTATATTTCTTTTTTAAAAAAGAAAAGTATGATTTGTTATAAAATATGTTTTTAAAGATTAGATTTTGATTAATGATTTAGTTATAGACAAAGCATTTTAATCATTATTATTCTAGTAGCATTTTGCAATACAAGTGATGAATTTAGATTATTATACTTTTTTTAGTTCAGACTTTTTTAAATCTAATTTATAAATTGAAACAATTACTCAAAGAAGTGCATCTTTCTTATGTCTGTGCTAAGCCAGCTTCCTCTAGTTTCAATGTAATAACTAGTTTCAAAATATATTTTGAAAGCGAGTTTCTAAACTGCAGCAAATTTGACAATCAGGAAGAGGGCAGTTTCCCATGGCTCTGTTGCTAAGAAACTAGTGTTTTTAATCATTACATTCCATGCAGTTATATTTATTCAATAAAACAGGGTATATATCAAAATTCACCATCATAGTATATGTATACACATAACATATATATACAAGTATATGAATTTGTGTAAATGTATACAACACTAGTATCTGACTTGGTTGGTTTCCCTGTGAAACATCAGTATCATGTGAGATGAACAATATTTTAAGGTCAAGTATTCAAATATCTTTCTTCCAAACACAGTTAATAGTTGTGAAAGGATTCATTAAAATGAAAATTGCCAAGGAACTTGTGAGATTACTCTTAACAAAGTGATTAAAACTCTTAGGAGCTGAAGAATTTTCAGCTAGCCGCTAACTTTCCTCACCAGCTGTTTTATGGATATAACGTTAGTGTTTGTGTTTAGCCTGAAACAATACAATGCTGTACCTGTATTACTAGTTTCTTGCCTTATAAGCAGGTTACTGCAAGGTCTGGTTGATTTCTCTAATGCCCTAGCTGATCTGTATAATTGACATCAGTGTAATGTTGATGTATGATGCATAAACATTTACAGATGGACGAATGCTCCACAATAAAAACCACCTGCTAAATTTTTTTTTCAGTAGGGTGTGAAAATTTGCATGTCTGTTTCCTTTAAATGGACTCTTAAATGATAGTTTGTTTATAAATTTTATTATAATGAAAAATTTAAAACTTAGTTATTCCTCTTAAATTTTTACTTTTTCCTTCAAGGGACTAGGGTGCCCTCTGCAGGTTATAATGAGATAATTAATGACCATATCTATTTTTAAACACTGATTTTTTTTCCCTTTCATACACATAGCCTGCTTACACCCAATTTCAAAGAGAGTGTGAGCTAATTTATTTATATTGACTCTCTCTGCCAGTGGTTGAAGTTGGAGTTTCTTTTCTCCACTGGTTTTATAGGTGTGTTTAGTGTGAAGAATGTGATACCACTGAACTTCCAGACTACTTAGCTGGGGCCCTTTCAATTTTAACTATAGTAACACACATTCCCTCACAGAAAGGAGATTGGGAAAATAGCTATTTTGAAATGTATTGCAGATGTAGGGAACAGCTTGTTTCCCATTATGTTGTTAGAATATTACACATTTGGAATAAGCCTTGCTTTTTCAACATGCATCATGTAAAATTACATGAAAGAAAACAGTTTAAAAGTTACTCAAGATTTCTCTCTCTTGATCTTGATGATAATGGTGATGATTGTGTTCTAGCTCAAAAAACAGACCTTAGAATTTCTTATTTTTAAAAAAGTGAATATTAAACAGATAATGCTTTGGTACTGCCTGTTGCAGACATAGGTCTACTAAACTAGAAAGATTATTTGAAGAGCAAATGGCAAAGGTTTCCTCACCATCCTGTGGAAATACATGAATTACTCATTTCAGTACATCCATACTTTCTCAGCAGGTATAGCAGATTTGTTTCTAAAGGATATAGGCATTCATTTTGTATATGAAACTGTAGAACTGAAGTGCTAATGGCACTTCTGATTCAATTAACTTACTTGGTGAAGCTGCCAGGGAAACTAAATATGATGAGAACAAGAAGAATGACTGGATCAAATTAATAGAAATAGATCTTTTTGCAAGCAACATAATGATTCTGATCATCAACCTTGAAAAGTAAATTAGAACAAGCAAATTGCTGTTGAAAAATTCTTTCAGCACTCTGCTGTTGCTACTCAGCTAGTCATAGCTCAGCTAGAGGGAAGGAAAAAATGCACTCAGTTTTGCATTAACAAAGGAAACATTATTAAAGTGAATGTTTACATTGTGTTTATTGAAGTGTTGAAAGAATATTTGTTGCATCTTCAAGCAACCTGCTGCTCTCCAGACTTACAGTGCATGAGTGATAATAAAAATGAGTCAGTCACTTGTACATTTTAGAAAAATAAATAACTTTTAACGTAGTATTTCTCAACTATGTTACTTCAAAATATATAAGTACTAAAGTTAATGTTACTTTCTCTGCTAAGGACTTGCCTCTAGGAAATATAGCCCATAAAAAAAAAAAAAGAAAGAAAAGAAGACAAAGAAAAAGAAGAGAGAAGAAAGAAAAAAACTCATTTATTTGAATATACCTTCCAGTTACTTCCAGATGCTTTATTAACTTTCCTCCTGGAAGCTACAATACATAAGAAATAATAAGCTGAAAATAATCAAAAAATGAAAACAATTGTGGAATTACTGAAATGAGTATGTAATTGAGTATGTAATATGTGCATTGGAGAAATTTCAGTTGATTATGATAACTTTTGAGAGCTACAGTTATTTCGAACTATCTCATAAAGACTACATGGATAATGAAAAAGTTGTTGAGCAATAGATGTACCAATCTGACCTTTAAATTTCAACCTTTATTATGTGCATTGATAAATGGGAAAGTTAATAATTAAAAATTTAGAAGGAATTTTAGCTTTTACCTTTCTAAAATCAACAATTTAAATCACTCTTATACTTTAGAAATTGAAATATAGTATTTAACAGGGATTAAAATGCTATATTGTACTTGGTCTCTTAGTGTTATTGAATACAAGGTTAGTATTTTGTAATCCCTTATGGATTGTCTGATTTTTGAAGAACTATCTTCTTTGATTTACCAACAGGACAAGTTATCGGTCTTTTCCCACATTTTAGCCTAAACATCGTATCCATCACTGTTATCAAAGATTAGCCCTTGCTAAAGGCTTTTAAGAAACTCTTAGCCTGTTACTTTATGACTTAACATTTCCAAGTCTAGAAACAATAAAAAATTATATCTTTGTCCATAATAAAAAAATATTTAAAATAAAGAAGATTCCATGCCTCTAATTCTGCTTTTGCTAAGGCAATAATTAGTAGAAGTGGTTAGTAATATTTGTAGCTTGTTAACTAACTGGAGCAAGAGGACTTTTTAATATGAATAACAGTGGTCTTGTGCCATAAGTACTTCCCTCATATTAAAATAGCACATTAATTAATATTGAAGGCCTAAATACAATTGAACATAAGGTATAGCTTGGAATTTAAAACTACTGAGCAATATAGTTGAGAGGGAGAGACCTTATTTTGGCCAATAAAAATTCATAATTAATGTTAAGCTTTGTGCTCATTATACCCTTATGGGATTAGACACAAACACAAAAAATAGTCCCATATTTTGAGTGATACATTGTACCTCCTGCAATGTATTAGCATTGTAGTGTAGAAGACTATTTCTATATGTTGTTCGTACAGAAACTGTCCAAAGAGGTGATAGTTGAAGTTCCCCAGCCAGTTAAAGGGCACGCTGCGGGGGCAGCATATCTCTGTGGGTCTGTCTCTGGCAAACAGAATCCCAGAAACCTGAGCATCTGTTATAGCAGGAGATAAAGATTATAGTAAGTATATTCATGAGAGAATATTTTTTTTGGCTCCAGATGTGTGCAGTTTGGATATGTAGGGTAAATATAAATGTCTAATGAAAGTGATTACTATTATATTTGATATTTAATTTATTAATACTGAAATACTAAGTTAAATACAAAAACGCTCCTACATACTAAGTATACATGATTCCCCTCCCACTGATTCCCCTCCTGCCTTCTTCACTGATTTTGAATGTGTTCTCAAATTGCTAGTGTGAGATTTACCTCTGCCTTATCAATAAAGAAAATATGATATCTATGTAGAATTAGAAGGAAAATATTTATGTGAAGAAATGTTATGGAATCTAACATTTGTATGCTATTGTGTCTTGGATTTACCAACTATCCTAATGTGTAGTCAATTGATAAACTAAATTTTTCTTTAGGATAGTTCATGTGATAACCTGCTTTTTGCCAGCTAAAACTAACTCTCTTTCTCAGACTAAAAGCTGTTCAGGCTTTATGATACCTTCTTGAGCCAGACAGACTCCATCTTAGCTTCTTCATTTTAGTTATTTTCCCACCATTAAGTATGTAACTATAGTATGTAGCTGGGGCAGGCTGGCACTGGGCACCTCCAGGAATGCATTTGTTGATAAGAGGCCGAGTTAGGTGTTACCAGCAGAGCCTGGGAATGCAGGTGCTATCGAGCACCCAGAGCCCCCCTTATCTATAAGTTGTATGTCTTTCATGACAACTTTACCCCTCGTACTTGGCACCGTTTTATTTCTCATGTACCAGTTTATCGTTTAACTTTTTTGCTTACTCTGCTTTTGTGAAAAATTTGCTTCAGCTAGGTTCCCCCTCCCCTTCAAAACTAGGATATAAAAGACCACCTAACTTTTTTTTTAGGGACCGGGAGATTTTTGGGCGTTAGCCACCTCTTGGTCACTGGCATAATAAGGTACTCATAATTCAATCTCAGAGCATGGCACATTCCTTGACTCACTCGGGCACAACATTCACATCCAGAACTCCTACCTTGGAACACATTCCTAGCCTTGTTTACTTTGAATATGTGTGTGTGTACATGTGTGGAAAACAAGAGAAATACAAGCTCTGAGTAGCGGCCTCACATTGATTATATTAGTGTGCCAGTCTTTCCCCTACCTCCCTAATATTTCAAACTTCTTGTGGACAATGACATTGATTTTCATATTTTTGTATTTCCAGTGCCACCAGAAACACAAAAGCAGCTTAATGTTGATTTAATAAAATAGCAAAATGTTAAATGCATAATAAAGCAGATGGTCCTGTCACCTAAAACAAATTAGTGATGTTTGAGTAATTAGGGTTTTTCATGTGTATACAAAAGCCATTGTGCAAATAGTGGTTCAATCTGTATTGGGCACAGGTGAATTCTGCCCTGTGATTGCCATCTTTAGTACTTTTCAGAGAATTTGTTGCCGTTTATGACACTGATCTTCAGACACACTGTGTAGAGCCTTGACTTAAACTGTCAGACTGGCAACAGCTGAGGCTGCCCGTCATAGGACACATTCCTTGCAGTTATGCTTCAGTGAACCTTAAAGCATTTGGCACTCGTGTCTTAGAAATGTCGTTCTGAAACACTCTACAACAGCTTTGTGGGCTCCCTACTGTTTACTAGAGTCAATCCTGATTTTGTTTGGTATAATATGACCTGATATGCTATGACTCTCCCTATCCTACCAAGCCACAGCTTTCAGTGTTCCTCATATACAAATGAAATGGAGTTGCCAGTATCCAAAAATTCCAAGTGATTATTTAGAACATTTCCATTAACCATGAAGGCATAGTAGTATAGAGAAAATAATAGTCTTTGAAGTCACACAGGCCTGATTTCAAATCCCAGCTCTGCCATTTGCAAGCTGAGTGGTCCTGGATAAATTACTTAACCTCTGTGGTCTTTAGTTTCCTCCCAACTTCATAGGGTTATTGTGAGCATTGAATGATACCAAGTTCTAAGTGCATAGGTATTCAATCAGTGTTCATTCCCTTCTATAGCAAAGATTTATAATGACCTTTTCATGGAACTGTCTCTACCTATAATTATGTGACTGTGCCTTCAGATTATCAAAATTATATGAATTGTCCATGTGCCCTTGGTTTTGAATGTTCAGCTCTGTATTGCAGGAATGCCTACTCAGTTGCTTGAATGGATCTTTCGAGTTAATAAAATGGCTGTAGAATTGAGTGGGTGTAAGTGTTTTATAAAGTTTACTGAAGTTTAACAATTCATCATTATTCATGGAAAGACATTTACTCAAAATTCACAAATTAGAAGAAAACAGTTATCTTCTAGCAAAAGTGGGATTGAGTGAAAATAAAATTCATCCACAGGAACACTGAACAAATGTGGTAAGAATGCAGGGACTATTGATAGAGCTCAATTAACTTCTGAGGGTCTTTTACATTGTCTTAACATATGGTCTGTGTACCATTTATAACAAATTGCTGTTTGTGGAAGTCATTTCTTAAGATGAACCATGATCAAACCTGAGTTGGATGTCTGGTAAAGAGATGAATATGTTCAGAATATTCTAACACATGTATTATTACATAATGTACTAGGGCCTGGTTGGGGTAATGGGGGTGGGGGAATGTACAATTAGAATAAGTATCTGCTTTCCTAAAATTTACAATCTAAAAGATGTAGAAATGATTTGAGTACCAGCTGTTATCTCTTGGAATTTCTTGACGTTTTTTCATAAAAAGAAATAGGAAAATATTAATTGACAACATAAAATTTTTTAGTATCAGATTGCTTGATTGATTGATGTGGTGAAACATTATTTGAGTTGTCAAATTTAGCTTCCTGAAAATCTGAAGTTTCAGAATAAGGGCACTTAAATTTCAGTAATGCTAAAAGAAATGGAAGATAATTTGTTTTCTTCTCACAGAAAAGACACATTTTGTTTTATTCCACCAGCATTTTGCCCAAATTTGCTCCATTGAATAAGGTATCCTAAGCTGCAGCTACAGATTGCTGATGGCAGTGGATATATTCTTTCCATCTTCCCTAGGGCTGTATCTCTGCTACAATGCCAAGTTTCTCTCATGTTTGAAAGCAGGAAAGTAAATTGAAAGACATTGAAGCCTGGATTTGACCCCTTAGAAACTCCCGGAGACCACTCCCCTATACTCGGAGCTTCCTGACTTCCCAGTCCTGTGTAGCAGGCCCCCCGCCCTTCAGGGAGGCACAGTTGGTAGTACCTGAGAGCATCTTAGGAGCTACATTTATTCCCATCCTTTAATAGTTACTTCTCTTTGTGTCTTCTATGTCTGACAAACACATTGGTTTTACATTTTTAATAGTGATTTAAAGTTCTCTTTAGATAAAATGAATTCATATTAAAAAATGAGTAAATTTTTTTGGTGGAGAATAGCTAACATAAAGGTTAAAACTCAAATGAGTACACAGTAATCTTGGGCCTTTGTGAAAACCAAAGGTTGATCCTTAGGGAATCCAAAAGAAAGATAATTTTTTATTATGCTACCTAAGACAGTTTTTCAGTAAAGCCTTTGGAGGGCTTCATAAGCAGTGTAGTCAGTGGAGAATATACTTTGGTTCTAGCATTAGATGGGCCACGTTTCAAATGCTATCTCTGCTTAAAGAGGTCTCCTGGGGCCCAGGAATCTCATTTATAAGATAGGAACTTTACCTTTTCAGATTGGTGTATGAATTAAATGACATAGCACATACAATGTGAATGCTACATAGGTGATACCCATTCATTTCCTTTGACTCCCCTCAAGTATCAATGTCAGCTGTTTCAGTTAATGACTTATGAACTGAAAATAGGTCACAATTATTTACATTCCAGTTATTGTTTGTAATGTTCTAGTAAAATAGGGAAAAGCCAAGTATTAAATCCTCGTGTTTACTGCAACACATAGAAATCAAAAGTTTGTGTCAATGGCAAAGTCAGGTTTAGATTTTCATCTAGTTAAGCTAAACAGTGCCACCTCCCCTGCACACACACACACACACATGCACACACACACACAGACAGTATATATATGCTTGTTACAGATTATTTTCTCTCTGGTTTGGTAAGTAGGAAACTGAGCTGAAATTCCTTTCTTTATTAGAGGTATGCAAAGACTTTTCATGTACATGCTTTGTTAATAGCTTTGTATTGTCTTAATTTTTTTTTTTTTTAAGCTAGGGTCTCGCTCTGTCACCTAGGCTGGAATGCAGTGGTGTGATCAGAGCTCGCTGCAGCCTCAGCCTTCCAGGCTCAGCATTTCTCCTGCCTCAGCCACCCAAGTATCTGGGACTATAGGTGCACCACACCATGCCCAGCTAATCTTTAAAAAAAAATTTTTTTAAGAGATGAGATCTTGCTATGTTGCCCAGGCTGATCTGGAACTCCTAGCCTTTAGCAATCCTTCCACTTCAGCCTCTCAAAGTGCTGTGAGTACAGGTGTGAGCCACCTCTCCCATCCTCAATCTATTTTTATTTTGCATCCTACTATACTAGGACCCTATCCTATTGTACTGATCTTTATTAATGTTATACTACTATATCCTTTATAGTTTTCTCAAATTATTTTTGGAATGAGCCTGAGGATAATTATATATGCAAAAATAATGTCAATCCACTGCTGAGTAATGTTCTAAGCCAAATTTAAGAAAAAGATTGTGGAAAATGTAATGTGATCCTAAAACTGATGTCAGATAATTCCCTGGTGGTTTCTAAATTTAAGCATTTCATTCTTGCCCACACATGTCTGTGTTATGCCACTGGTTGCTGCTTTAGATCAATAGCCATTCAAATCTATTTGATTATTAAAAGAAAAAGGAGAATTCACATCATTAACAACTCTACCAGTTCAAATACATGTCTTTCAAATTAGCCTCCTCCAGAGATGATTCCATTGTATCATAGCTAGAAAAATATTCAGGGGACCTCTCTTGCAAAAGCCTTCAAAGCTAATTTAGAAGCTACAAAAGAAAAATGAACCTCATAATTTCCTCTTCTGTTTAAATAAAAACCATTTTATCCTACATAATTAAACACCTTATATTCATGAGGCTCAATAAATCAAATATTTGGAAGAATGTGCCACATGATTTAAAGGCCATTCACAAAAAGAAATTCCCAGAAAGATTTGGCACAATAGCAGAATCATTGGAATAAGTGTGTAGTTAACCAGAGACTACTTTGAAGCTCAGTTGCAAGTTCTGGTGTGTTTATTTTTACATGAATCTCAATAGTAGGGCCACCCTATACAGCATAATCCTTCATGTTTCTAGGAAGCCAAAATATTCTAATTATCAATATTTATTTGGGTTCTGTTTGTACAAAGCATAAAGATAAATTGTAAAAATAAAAATAATTATTTGGAAGTCTTTTATAGCAAATATCTATTTTGACATGAAAATTACAGCAGTTGTACCTGTAGTATATAGTCTAGCACTGGGACTGCTTTAAATGAAGGGAAAATAAGTGTATTTGTATATATGTTTTCATGTTCTAATTTGAAATACTCTCAAGAGAAACTAAAAATTATGTTTTACAGGTCATTCTCATTCTTATGGCAATCTTGTGGTTATTTGTATTTAATGTTAAATATTTTCTGGCAATTTTTATGTTAAATATTGTTGTTCACCCAAAAATGCACTAAGGCTGACATAATTACCCCCTTTAATTCACAAAAGACATATGTTTACCTATTTGTTATAATGCTTCTTATGCTGGCATGCTGTTACTATGACAAGACTACTTTGAACACACAGTAGGTAAAATAATATTGTATATTGCACAGCAACTCCAGTAACTGAATGCTAATTTAACCAATCAAGATAAAGTAACTGCAATAATAAGAATTCTTATCTTTTAACCAAATTAAATGGAACTCACATTGATCTTAAGTAGCTCCTTGCTTTAGCAATCACTAGAAAAATCAACCAGTGAAGGTACGAAGTGTATTTGCAAAGCTGCAGCTAATTAAGAGATCTGAGTAGAAGATCTCATTGTATTACCAATGTTTTAGGTATCAGTGTCATATCTAGAGTATTTGACACCTAAAGTGGATTTTTTTAATACCCACCTCCGCAGGACAAAATTATTTTCAGTAATAATCCTGAAAGGAAGAAGAAAAATGGCTGAAAAAGGAGTGCAGATACTGAAAATTGTCTTTTATTGAAAATGTGTGTGTGCATGTATTCATAAGAATCATGTCAGTACAAAAATTTAAAAAGGAAATATTATAAAATAAAAAATACCAATACTTTTAAATTACATTATATATCTCAAAAAGGGGGTAGGGTTTATACCTACATGTTAGTCTGTCTTGGTAATGCATAATAACATTACAGTAACTGATAACTGAATTTTAGTAAAACCAAATCACCTGCAAAAGGTACAGTTTAGACAACTAGATTACACCACTGATGTAACATTGTTTTCTTGAGTTATTCTTTAGCTAAAAACAAATGGTTAGGCCAGACATGATGATGTCACACCTGTAATGCCAGCACTTCAGGAGGCTGAGGTGAGAGGATATTTTGAGCCCAGGAGTTCAAGACCAGCCTGGGCAATATAAGGAGACCCTATCTCTACAAATAATTTTTTTTTTTTTTTTTTTGGAGACAGAGTCTTGCTCTGTCACCCAGCCTGGAGCGCAGTGGCGTGAACTCAGCTCACTACAACCTCTGCCTCCCGGATTCAAGTGATTCTCCTGCCCTCAGCCTCCCAAGTAGCTGGGACTACAGGCTTGTGCCACCATGCCCAGCTAAATTTTTGTATTTTTAGTAGAGACAGGGTTTCACCATGTTAACCAGGATGGTCTTGATCTCTTAACCTCATGATCCACCCACCTCAGCCTTCCAAAGTGCTGGATTACAGGCATGAGCCACCATGCCCAGCCCCTACAAATAATTTTTAAAAATTAGCCAGGTGTGGTGGTACAAGCCTATGGTTCCAGCTACTTGGGAGGCTGAGGCAGGAGGATTGCCTGAGCCTGGGAAGTCAAAACTGCAATGAGCTGTGATTTGTGCCACTGCACTCCAGCCTGGACAACAGAGCAAGACCTTGTCTCCAAATTTAAAAGAAGTGTTAACAATAAAATAGTACCATTCAAATTTAATAAAAGATGATGCTTGAAATAAAATTTGCACTTCTCAAAAACATTACACCTCAGAGTTGGCATGCTGCTTCACTATGGTAATAAAAACTACACAGAATGACCTAATTGAAGTAACTCAGGTTCTGTTTCTTCCTCTTTAAAATCACAGTGCTAAATTGTTAATTTCAGTTATACTGCTTCAACATAGAAATTGCCTTCAAAGCCAGTTTCAGCACTTCTCAGTTGTTACTCTCAAAAATAATGGATGTAGCAGAGCCCTTTTGTGGGGGATTAACTGTATAATTGGAAATTGTCCAAACTGATTTACATGTAGGATACAATGTTTATTAAAGGATAAGTTATCAAGATGTACTCATTTGAAACTTGCATATGTTTTATTTCAACTCCACAATAACCAGAGCAATTGTTTGGAATTTAACACGAGGTGGTTTACAGGATTATGATTCTATGATTTGTATAGTTTAGAAATGGTGACATAGTGATAATGAAAAGCAGATGCATTTTTGGTCAGTTGTATTACTATGTACTTCTCTACAGACGTTGCATCCCCTTTGCCTGCATCAGGAGGGGACAACCTTGCCCTCCAACACTTTACTGCATACCCGCATTTCATCTCTGCCGACAAAAACATGCTTTGTTTTCTGCCAGGGACATCCAACTGCAGAAAACATTCAAAGATGTGCTGCACCAATCTCGAACATTGTATGTTCATCAATATTCACTTAGTGAGAAGGAGATCCAAGGGTGCTATCTGTTAGTAAATTAACAATTCTCAGATAATTTTGTGTCACCCACATGCTACCCAGGGCCTTTACACAACGTGATTAGTTCTGCATCAGATCCCACCATTAGCACTATGCAGGCTCCTTTGACCCATTTTACTGGAGAGAAAATTCAGAGCGGGCCTTAGGTGGGCAGTTGGCCCTCAGCATTTTTGCTTTCTCTTTGAGTACATTACTAGTATCTACTCTGCCCCTTCTCCGTATCTACCATCTCAATACTTCTGTGTGCCTAGATTCTGGGAATTACTTCCAAGTCTCTGTGTCCCCACTAAAGTATTAGGGACTTTACATGTTCTAATATCAGAGGATTTTCTTTCCAGATAAAATTGCAAAGTGAGTAAAGCCGAGCAAAAAGGCCAATGGTGCAATTTCTGACATTGGGAGTGTTTTCTATTTTGGACTATATGGCGTCCATACTGTCAGATACCTTTCAAACTACACTACAGCAGTAGCTCCTTATCCATCCTACTCATGTGGTCCACCTTGATAAAGGGACAATCAAACGTATTACTTGTGATTGCAAACAGGGTTAGGGCTCATGAGCTTATAGGAGCTTCTATCCTCATGAGGACAGGTTATCAAATCTTTTTATAAAGATCACATGGCTTTTCTATCTTAAAACTAAAACAACACTCCCCAAGATCCACATAGTGCAAGTAGCTGTGCAATCACAATTACATCTGTTTTCAGTGTCTAAATCTGAAAAATGTAGAACCGAGGCAAGATGATCAGATGATCTGCTTTTTATCCATCTTTTAAAAAATCTTTTAAACAGCCAAACTGTTTTTTTTTAATTGGGTCTCTTTTTAAATTAGTGTAGGTATCGAATTTAGTTGTTAGTAGCCATGTAATTTTGAGAGGTGAGACAAATTTATGAGAAAAAAGTAATGGTGGTGATAATAGGGCTCATGGTTAAGAAAGGAAGTTGAGTTATAAAAATCTTCACTTTCTATAATTTTGGGGGTTGGGTTACAAGTTTTAAATATTAATAAATTTTATCAATATGTAACTATTTGTTGAGCATCTGCTATGTACCAGGCATTATTCTAGTCACTGGAGATCAGCAATGAATAAAACACAATCCCCTGGTCTCAAGGAGCTTAACTACAGTAAGAGGAGCTGGAAAATAAAGACGTAAATGAGTAAAATACATAGTAGATCAGGTGGTGATAAATTCTTTGGAGTTAAAAAAAAAAAAAGAGGGGAGAGGGAATCAGGACAAAGAGTCCCAGGAATGGAAGTTGGGTACAATTTTTTTAAAATTTATTTTACTTTAGGTGCATACTATATCTGGCATTTCTCCCCATGTTATCCCTCTCAGCCCTCCCCTCCCACCCCACCCCCCATTGTCTCTCCCCTACCCCCACAACTGCCCCCAGTGTGTGATGCTCCTCTCCCTGAGTCCTGTGTTCTCATTGTTCAACCCCCACCTATGAGTGAGAACATACGGTGTTTGGTTTTCTGTTCTTGTGTCAGTTTGCTGAGAATGATGGTTTCCAGATTCATACAAGTCCCTTCAAAGGTAGGGTACAATTTTTACAACATAATGTATAATGGTTATAAAATGGGGGAGAGGCCAGTGGCAGGGGGCCAAAGTGAACCTCTAATGATTGGGGAAAGAGAGGCAAGTGCTAGGAAAGACGAAATCCACACACCAAGAAAAAGAAGTGACTCAAGCTTAATCACCACAAGGACATCTAGGCGTCACAGGACAGGTGAAGGTATCATTGAGAAGTACTTTTACTTCTCAAACTCAATATCTTGCTATTTCAAAAGACTTTTTAAAAAACAACTGTTGTAATTTCACAAAACACCTAAAGCCTAATTGCAATTGCCAACTACTTTCTGAAACACCAGTGTAAAATACACAGGTATGAAGGATAATGCTTGAAATACTGTATCCTAAGCAAGACTGTTTCTCAATAAGAGAGTCTGCTATTTGACTTTTTTTTTTTTTTAAGCTTTCTATTGCTAACTATAATTGGAAGTCAGAGGCTGGAAATTTTCAATTCAGGAAATCCGTTGAGAGTGTTTGAGCAAAATTGTGGGGAAAGGGAGCTGTATTCCTGAGGTGACTGATCCAAATTTGCTGAGGCCAGCTGGTACCCTGCAGGATGTGGGGTGTAAAAGAGAAAGAGGCATACGTTAGAGCTGCACTGCACCTTGGTCAAAGTCAGCTCCAAGGAGGAGAAGTTGGGCTTTGTCTAAGAACTGCTTTGTCTTGCCCAGAGAGGTAGACAGTCACCACCCACTTTTCAACAGACTCTGGGCTGCAGTAAGGACCAAGAGCAGCAGTGGACTGGTGTGGTCAACATCAGTATTCCATTCAATTGGGTGGAAAAGCTGGGCCAAACAAAAGCCCCTTCTGGTTTGGATAAATGGGGAGAAAAGCCCATTATTTTCCCATATCTATCCATATATTTATGAACAATTTGTAGAACAGATATATTACATCTCCAAATTGTATAAATATTCTGTACTTCTTAAATGGAGAGGCTCTTAAGTAAAATATTTAATTACTAACACCCAAGTAAAGTTTGAATATGGAAATTTTGGCAAAGGAAATGTTGAGAGTATTCACTATCACGCATATTTACTTATGCTCTACAAATGCATTGTGTTGAAGCTAATTCTGAACATAGATAATACCTAACATTTGTCAAGCACTTACTATTGATTAATCTCTGTAAATTTTCTCTTTTAATCCTCCCCAAACCCGTGGAAGTTTGTTCTGTTGGTACCTCCATTTTGCAGAGGAGAAAAATTGGGGTTTGATGAGGGTAAATGGTGGAGCCAAAATGTAAATACAGGGGAGCCTGTCTGGGGAGCCTGACTTGTTCTCCCTCTAATCCAAGGCCTGCCAGGAGCAAGCCTGGCTCTTTGGCAATTGCAATGCCAGACCTTGCATCTATTTTTATTCTTCAGTGATCTTCTTTCTAATGCAAATAACACTGAAGCGAAATTACTCACATTGATCCGGTTCATATTTTCCTTAATTAGGTTGGTGTGAACATTTCTCTGCAGATCTTTCACCTTTCTTAACCCTCCCTTTTACTAATGGGTGCATTCAGTTGATGTGTGCTCTCTGGCAAGCCTGCCAATGATGCTCTGTAGTCATCTGTAAAAGAACTTTCCGCCCTGACTCCCTCCATTTCCACAAGCAAATGACTCAATCAAATTCCAGAGGCAAGAGGTGAGAAAAAGGTAAATGGCATTCCTTGCAATGTCTCCTTCAGGGTCAGAGACCATGCCTTGCAGGGGCTAATTGTCAGAAAGTTTAATTGTTACCCTGCAACTTGAGCTTCCCTCATGTGCTGGGGCACGCCATAGGTGCTAATAGTGAGGAAATGTGATTGTGGGTCTGCCGTGCTCTCTTCATTAAGCTAATGGAACATTTTCCTCTCATTTTCTCCCTAGGGTGGCTGTAGGAGTACAACCTTATAATTGTTACTCTTACAGTAATTGGAGGTAGTAGGAGTATATATAATCTTATTGTCTTTTCTATGCGATGGTAGTTTATTTATGACCTATTGATAATTCCCAGCCAGCAGTAGAAAACTCAGTGAGAATTGCATTAGCATTCCCTCCTAGGAGAGTGACTGCTAAACAAAGACTATTATTAACCAAAAGAACACATACTAGGGATGACCCATCATCCCAAATATGAACTTCATTACTACAAACATCGACCCCTCTGGGAATCATCGGCGTTCATTTTTTTCCGCTAGAATTTATAAAGCCTTAATCTTTACCTTTCTTTAGATATATGACTAGTCTTCATGAGTCATTTTGGGAGGCTCTCAAAGTCTACTTCGCTATTGTTCAATGTGGTAGGGTGTTCGGTTTGGCCATTAAAGTCCTTAGAGTATAATAGGCCAGGAGAAAAACATCAAAATTCAGCATTCAACCCCTAAATCAGAGCCACTGGGCCATGCTGAGTGGCCAGCAGATTTTGGCCAGCAGAACCCTCCCCAAAAGGACACTGGGATGCCCTTGGATCCTGTTAACCTACACACAAATGGGGAGATGTGCTAAGGTACAAACTCCTGTACTCCCAAATCTCGACCTCCTGCAGTGTATTTTGATGAAATAACCCTTTTATTACCATCTATAAGATGGAGCATTCTTTAGAACATGGAGTATTCTTTGAAAATTCTCGGCAATCAATGGTTATATTTGGTCTTCCTTTGTAGAGTAACTGAAAAGGATGTGCATGTTGGCAATTTTGCTGTTTAAAATAGTTCCATCCAAGAACTGCCCTTTATTTTTGGATAGACAATCTCTTTCAAGGTAAGTACAAAGAGCTCATAAGTGTAAAAACTTAGGTTGGTATTCACAAAATATACTATTATGTATTCTGCTCTACCAGGATATTAAACATCCAAAAATGTAATGCTAGACCAGATGCATGGTCAAACATCTGAACTGATAAAACTCAGAAACTTAAACTCAGCATTAATCAAGTATCTATTATGTGGCAAGCCCATTGCTAAGAATATTCACAGATATTATTTTATTTTATACTCTGGTGGTAGGCAGAATAAGGGTCCCTCAAAGATCTTCATATCCTAATCACCAAAAACTGTCAATATGTTACCTTACATGGCAGAAGGGACCGTGAGGATGTTATTAAGGATTGGATGTGAAAGATTATCCTCCGTTACCTGGGTGGGCCAGTGTAATTACAAGGGTCATTATAAAAGGGAAGCACAAAGGTCAGAGTCAGAAAAGAATATATAACCATGAGAGAATTCAGTGATATGACCATGAGCCAAGGAATGCAGGCAGCCTCTAGAAACTGGAAAGGCCAAGGAAATGTCTTCTGCCTCTGGAGCCTCCAGAAATAATGCAGCTCTGCCAACCCATTTTGGACACCTGACCTCCAGAACTGTGGATAATAATTTTGTGGTGTTTTAAGCTACCGTGTTTGTGGTACTTTGCAAGCCACCCAATGGACTAAGTAGGATACTGTTAATCCACTTGGGTGGCTGTAACAAACTACTGTAGACTGAGTGGCTTACAAACAACACAAATTTATTTCTCACAGTTTTAGAGGCTGGGAAGTCCAAGAGCAAGGTGTCAACAGATTTGGCATCTGGTGAGGGCTGGCTTCCGGGTCCATAGACAGATGTCTTTTCATGTAGCATCATGTGGCAGAAGGGAACAGGAGCTCTTTGGGACTCCATTTTATAAGGGCACTAATTCCACTCATGCGAAGGTCCCACCTCCCAACACCATCACACTGGAGGTTAGGATTTCAATGTAAGAACTTTGTGGAGGAATATAAACCTTCATTTTATAGCAGACACTAATGTAGCTCCCAACAGTTTTATGAAACCAAACTATCATCTCAATTTTAAAGGTGGAAAAACTGATATTTCAAACGGGTTTTCATACCTGATATTTCAAGGGATTCAAGTGGCTTGATTCAGCCTTCAAGGAATCACACAATGCATAAGGTGTGGCTATTTTTTAGTGTACCTGAATTCTGTCTTGAAGTAAATGAGTTTTCCCCAGGTCTGAAAAAGCTGCAGGATGCATAAATTAGCTAACTCATTGACAGGATATTCATTCTTTTGTCTTCAGTCATCAGACCGATAGATGACTTTTTAATGAATTCAGCTGAGTTTTTATTTTTGAAAAAATCTGTCAAGTTGAATTCAGCATTTCTGAAATCAGAGCTTGCTGTATTGCTCCTTTTCTCTCATCATTTTAGTTTGGGCTCTCAAACAGTTTATACCTGAGTGAAATAAACAGTCTGTGAGGTAAAGGGGCTTACTGTGTTTCCTGATATGCAAAATAGCAACTTTAATCGGGTAGGGCTTTAGAAAAAGATTTTATATACTAGTCTCAAGTTTGCAGCCTATGTAAATTGAGAGAGTATTTCTGGATAATTGATGGTCATTTTCCATGTATCTGGCATCTTTCAGTTCACTGAGTTCTACAGCGGGTCTGTGATAAAGATCTGAGCCACAGGGATTTAGGAGGGTTGTTTTAACTTTGAGCCTATTTGACTCTATAATAGATATGTGTTCATGGCCCATCACCCTAGCTTCAGGGAATTCCCTCCCCTTTCTATGTGGTACAAGTGAAAACAAGCTAAATACCCCCATGTGACCTAAGCCTAGCCAATCAAACTACTCTACCTTCCGACCATAATGATTGGTTCAGGGATCAGGGTTGGGTATGTGGCCCAAGATGATCCAGAGTTCTTTTTTGGACTTTACTACCAGAGAAAAAAGATATTTTCTCTTCCTCCTTAGCAATCCATAATAATAGCTTGTAGCCATTGTAGGCATGTGACTCACGCATCTTGCAGCCATTTTTCCAGAATCTTAGGGGGCAGCCATCTGCTGTAAGAGAATGCAGCCAACACCCTCAAGCTGAGAGTCAAGAGTTAGGAAAGAGAACAAAAGCAAGAAAGTCCTAATTTATCCAGCCATACCTTATGCAGCTAGTCCTGCTCCTGGACTCTTCGGGTACATAGGCCAATATGACACCCTTTTCAAACTTAAGTTAGTTTCATATGGATTTGTGATTACAATAGAATAGTTTTGGAGTTTTTCTTTTTTGGGTTTTTTTTTTTTTTTTTTGAGACAAAGTTTCACTCTTGTTGCCCAGGCTGGAGTGCAATGGTGCCATCTTGGCTCACTGCAACCTCTACCTCCCGGGTTCACGTGATTCTCTTGCCTCAGCCTCCCAAGTAGCTGGGGTTACAAGCATGCATCACCACGCCCAGCTAATTTTTTGTATTTTCAGTAGAAACAGGGTTTCACCATGTTGGCCAGGCTGGTCTCGAACTCCTGACCTCAGGTGATCCACCTGCCTCAGCCTCCTAAAGTGCTGGGATTACAGGCATAAGCCACTGCACCTGGCTAAAATAGAATAATTTTTAATCTAACTTTTTAAAAATATGGTATCATAACTCAAGGAAAAGGTATATAATGAATGCCTTCTCTCCAGTTTATTCCCATCTGCCCAGTTTCTACTCCACAGGTTCTAATTTTTAAAATGTAACCTTTTAGGTTTTCTTCATCCGTATACAAGCGAATGGACAAATAAGTCTCCATTTCCTCTATTTTAACACAAAAAGTGCACAATAGACATTGTTCCTCACCTTGATTTTTTTTCACCTAAGAATATATATTGTCAGTCCTTTCCTATTAATGGATAGAGAGCTTCTTCAGTCCTATATACAGCTATATAGCATGACAAGATCAATTCTGATCGAAGGAAAAGCAGGTTGGTTTTGAGAAATGGAGTCAACTCTATGTGAAAAAATAGTGTAACTCTATGACAAAGAGCATATGGAATTTTTGGCCCACTTTTTTAGTAAGTAGAGATCTCCCATTTTAGCATCCTGCTAAGCCTAATATTTCCCAGAGATGACTATCAATCTTTGTGGCTACATTTGCCATGACAATTATGAATGACCCTATATAATCTTGAAAAAGGAATCCAGGGCAAATAGAAGACTATGGCACAGGCTGCGAACTGGAGACCTACAACTCAGCCTGCTTCACAAATACATTTTCTTTGGCCTGCATAGTATTTAAAAAAAAAAAAAAAAAAAAACCCTTTAGCTACTTGTTAATGTTTAAAATGTTTTAATTGGTCTATTTCATATTAACATTTTAATATTTTGTTCTAATATCTGATTTTTAAATTTCATATTAAAAATACAGATTTATGGTTTCCCTTGATAACTTGGATTATTCACTTCCACAAAGCAACAGCAGGTTGTAGTTCAATAGCGAGGACCCTCTTTAAATAGGTTATTCCCTCTTCAGTTCTCCCCAGTTCCTACTGCTTTCTGGGGTCTCCCAACTCTAAGATCAAGGGCCTTCTGCCATCTATTATGTCTCTTGCTCTATTGCTTCTCGTTTTTTATACCCAGGTAGTTTCTATGGACATTTGACTGTGTGACCTTAAGTTTATTATATTTAAATCCCGGCGAACTTTAACACCCCTTCAAGAGTTCTTTTCCCATTCCCAAGACTATCTTGAAAACGCTCAGGGAAAAAAAGAAGTTTTTCTCTTTTTCATCTTCATTAACTTTTTGGGTCTAATAGTAAAAGAAAAGAAGAAAAAAATATTACAGCATATAGAAATCTCAATACATAAAGTACCTAAGGAAGATTTTCTTATTCATTCTAACTGGCACAATTATTACATCCTGTTTTTTTCCATCTTTGATTTGACTCTCACTCATGGGAAAATTAGCATCTTGAATTAGTCAGTCTTTCCTAAGGACAATTCTAAATTTCAGGTTAAAACTGAGTCCTGACAATGATTCAGTTTCACGACCTGAGGGAATATCTTTATATTTCCCGTTGTTCCTAGCACAGTCCAGTCCATGGTAGGCCCCTTATAAAGAAATATTGGATTTCCGTCTAAAGATGACAGTTTGAACATATGCATGTCTTCTGTCAGCCTTAAGAAAACACACAAAAATAACAGAAAAGGGTTTTTTTGTTTAAGAAAACAAAAAACCTGGTGCAGTGGCTCACCCCAGTAATCCCAGCACTGTGGGAGGCCAAGGCAGGCAGATCACCTGAGGTCAGGAGACCCTCAGGTCAGGACAAATAGAAAACTTAAGAGTATTTATTTAAAAATCAGAGGAGAAATACAAAAGATTCAATGTCTGAATAATGGATAACAGGGAAAATGGAAAGGTAGACATCACCAACAAAAAACAGTCATGAGAATTTTCCAAAGTTGAATTAAGAATATGACTTTCTGCTTTCAAAGGGCCTGGTATGTGTCCAGTCCAATAAATAAAAATAGACTTGCCAGGTGGGTGGCTTACGCCTGTAATCCCAGCACTTTGGGAGGCCGAGGCAAGCGGATCACTTGAGGTCAGGAGTTCGAGACCAGTCTGGCCCACATGGTGAATCCACGTCTCTAATAAAAATACAAAACATTAGCAGGATGTGGTGGTGTGTGCCTGTAATCCCAGCTACTAGGGAGTTTGAGGCAGGAGAATCGTGTGAACCTGGAAGGTAGCGATTGCAGGGAGCTGCGATTGTGCCATTGCCCTTCAACCCTGGGCGACAGTGCAAACCCGGGGCAACAGTGCAAGACTTGGTCTCAAAAAAGACAAAGAAAAAAGAAAAAAAAATAGAATTACACATGGCTCATAATTTTGAATTTCAGAACTCAGAGAACAATGAGAAGATCCACAAAGTTTCTAAAGAGAGAAAACATTAGACAATCAATATTCAGTATTGGATCATACTTCTTAAGAGAGCACAGAAAGCTAGAAGAAAGTCAATTAAATAATGCTACAAAATTCTAAGGGAAAATAATTTACATTCTAGAATTCTAGGCCAAATCAAAATATCACTTAAGTGAGACATTTAGAGATTCAAATTTTCCAAAATTTGCTTTTTTATGTATTCTTTTTCATGGAACTTCTAAAGGAAGTCCTCCATTAAAAAGAGAGAGAGAGAGAGAGGAGAGAGAAAGACCGTTAAGAAAAAACTTAGAATCCAATAGACTGGGGATGGATCCTACATATTTGAGAGGCAAAGGTAATCCCCAACACAATAGTAATTACAGGTGCCAGTCCAGGTTATATTAGAATCACAGTTCCCCCCTATGCTAGATAAGGCAAATCCTTCACATTAACCATCAGCTTAATACAAAACATGGACTTCTTCAAACCCAACTTACAATATGATTACTAATATCCAGAAGGGTGAAAAGCTTTGGGCGTGGGGGTGGGGGGAGGCATTTTTCACAAATCATGTATGCTTTTTGGAGAGAGAATTAGTTCTTATATCACATTTTCCTATACTGCATCCTGAATTTCCCCCCCAACCTATTAAGATCTATGTAATGGAAATGAAATCTTAAATATCTTTTCTTTTTTAAGTAAATGTTTAAATTTTAGAATAGTTTTTGACTCACAGAAAAGTTGCAATAATAGTACAGAGTTCCTGCATTATACCCCTCACCCAGTTTCTCTTGGTTCATTTGTCACAACCAGGGGACCCATACCAGTATTACTATCAACGAAATTTCACAGTTTCTTCAGTTTCACTAATTTTTTTTCTATTCCAGGATCATATTTCCAGGATATCACATCATATATACTCATCTTGTCTTTTTTAATCTCCTTTACCTATGACAATTTCTCAGATTCTCCTGGTTAGGCATTTTGTAGAATGTCTTTCAATTTGGGTTTGTCTGCCTTTTTTTTTTTTTTTAAATCATGGTTAATATATTAGTCTGTTCTCACACTACTATAAAGAAATACCTGAGACTGGGTAATTTATAAGAAAAGAGGTTTAATTGGCTTACAGTTCCACAGGCTATACAGGAATTGTGGCTGGGGAGGCCTCAGGAAACTTACCATCATGGTGGAAGGTGAAGGGGAGGCAGGCACGTCTTACATGGCCAGAGCAGGAGGAAGAGAGAAGCAGGGAGGTACCACACACTTTTAAACAACCAGATCTCATGAGAACTCTACCATGAGACAGCATGAGGGGGATAGTGCCAAACCACTAGAAATCATCCCAGTGATCCAATCACCTCCCACCAGGCCCTACCTCCAATATTGGGGATTATAATTCAACACAAGATTTGGGTGGGGACACAGAGCAAAACCATATCAGTTAGAATGCAGTTATGAGTATTTGGGAGGAAGACAATGAAGGTAAAGTGCCATTCTCACCATATAAAGAGAACATGCTATCAACATGACTTTGCACTGATGATGTTTTGGAGCCAGGTGATACATTTCTCCGCTGTTGTTATGTATTTTTCTCTTTCCACATTCTGCTTCTCACAAGTAAGTCACTAAGCACAGCTCAAACTCAAGGGGTGGAGAGTTAAATCCTACCTACTTGAGGGGTGGTGTTGAGTTTCTATGTAAATTATTTGGAATTCTTTTATATAGGAAGATGTATCTCTTCTCTCTGTTTATTCAAGCTTTGACTCATGAATATTTATTTTATACTTTGGGTTATGATGTAATACCAATACTGCCATATTTATTTTGTTGCCCAAATTATTCCAGGTTTGTCCACTGGCAGCTTTAGTTTGGCTCCTGTGTTCCTCTGACATGCCTCATTTTTTTGTTTTGTGTTTTGAGCACTTTTTTACCCTCTAGCTTTACAAGATGCTCTAGCTTCCATCTTGCATATTCCCTGCATCAGCTCTATAATCAGTCATCTTTCTAAGGTGCCTGGCTCCTTTAACTGGAGTCTATCATGTGCCTCTTGTTTATTGCTGTGATTTGTTTTAAGGCTCAACTCCTTCTGTAAAGTTAAGAGCTATTTGGAGGATCAGGGAAGGAG
The DNA here is from genome assembly GCA_963574635.1 of Cheracebus regulus. Taxonomy (NCBI): domain Eukaryota; kingdom Metazoa; phylum Chordata; class Mammalia; order Primates; family Pitheciidae; genus Cheracebus; species Cheracebus regulus. The sequence goes on from CAUYQU010059770.1 coordinate 30,570, forward strand.
AAACATACTGATTACTTTCCTCATGATTAACGTATAATTTACTTTAACATCTTAATCTGGCTTCCTACAAGACAGAGACAACATCAATTGTCACTTATCCTAGGGAAACATTACTAAAAGTTGAAATTTTCATTTTTAACCTTATTCCCTTAGAAATATTATTTAACTAGCAATTTATAATCTATCTGAAGAATACTAACCAGGTATTCTAAGAATCAGATTCTGTATTACTAAGTATCTTAAAAGCAAGGGCCACATAAACATATAGGATAATTAATATTCTTAGTCTTCACATTTTTATTAAGAATAGCTAACAGACTAGCCTGGCCAACATGGTTGAACCTCGTCTCTACTAAAAATACAAAAATTTGCCAGGCATGGTGGCAGGCGCCTTTAGTCTCAGCTACTTGGGAAGACATAGGAGAGTTGCTTGAACCCAGGAGGTGGAGGTTGCAGTGAGCTGAGATTGCACCACTGCACTCTAACCTGGGTGACAAAGCAAGGCCTTGTCTCAAAAAAAAAAAGAAAAAGAAAAGAAAAGAACATCTAACATAGTTTACAAATTCCAGATTCTGAGTCATTAAGTCTATACACAGCTATTGTCATTTATTTTTTAACACAGCTTAAGGAAAAAAAGATATCTTCATTCTACACATAAAATGAATAACAAATACTATGCCTAAACAATTACTTCCTAAAGGAGCAGTTAAGTTAAATTAATCTGAAATCTATCCAATGTAAATGCAAATTCAAAGTTAATTATATTTTTTCCCAAAAAGCTACATTTGCCCTTACAGATACAGGGCTCAACTCAACTGTCTGTGTCAAATGACATAATCTGGTTATTAGACTTATGATGGGATTTAAACATTTTAGTGAGAGGAGAAAAATAAAATATTCTTTTGTTTAAATTAAGTTTGCAGTTCGAAGGATTTGTTCATTTGATTCTCCAACTTTTACCTTTCAACATGAGAGAGTCTTGAAAGTAGTATCTTTGCTTCAGAGGCTTTTGCTTTCAAATTTAACTTTTATTTTGAAACTAACTGAAAAGAAACTAAGTGTATCAGAACCATACCTAATCCCCTAGGAGTCAACATTGCATCGAGTTTATTAAAATTAAACTCTCTTCTTTTTTCCTCTCCTTCCCCAATAGACATCTGGTAATAAAAAGCAAATCAGCTGGGCTAGGATAAAACAGGAAATGTTTTTCCTTCACTAGTTCATTTGGAGAAGTTGCTTTGCTAATTGAGAAAATATTTAATGAATTTTACTTATATTAAAATAAAGGTGATTGCTTGATGGCAACAATGTACTCATTTGAGAAAGTCATTACATTTATGTATTGTGTTGTCATGTAAATACTTTTGCCAAAAATGTATTAACAAGAAATATAATATTATGGTTCATGGTTCATGTAGTATCTGAAGAGAATAATTGTATAACTAATCAGTGAAAACAAAGCAAATGTTCCTCTTGGGTTTGTACAATAAAAATGGAATTAAAATTATTCAGGCTCAAAAGTGCAAATATAACACATCTCTACCAGCAGAAAATAAGTTTAAAGGCAAAACTTGTATATTCAATTCCTCTAAAAGTTTTGGTTTGATTCCTAATTCCCAAGCCTTTCTCATCAAAGTTCATGCATTTTTACAAAGTAGTCAAATATTTCATTGTTTTAAAAACAACAAAATTATTCATTTTCCTGAACAAGCTCGCTGATAATCAGAACACATTCTGGGGGAATCAATGCTAATCAGTGCAGTGGCAGCAAGCAAAACGGCACTTTAATGTATCAAACAGTAGCATAAGATTAAATTCACAATTAACTTAAGAGCAAATAGCCAATATCAATTTAAACACATTAAATCTTGGGAAAGGGAAAGATGAGAAATGATCTGAAGTAATAACCAAATTCTTTTGCAAAGTGTAGGCCTTATATTAGACAATAGCACCCCCTACCGGAAGCTTGAGTCTGCAGGGACTGATGGGCTGGGGAAAAGGAATCTGCGAGGCTGCTCAAACCTCCACCTGGTAGGTGGAGCCACCATGGAATTCAAGTGCGTCATCAGTCTTAGAATCATTTCTTTTCTATTGCATAGCCACAAACTTCAGGTTCATCACCTAGAACTTTCGTTGTTCCCTCAACTGTAAGTGGGCAAGAAATTGATTGAGAATGTTTTGTTAGTGAATATTTATTTGAGAAAGCTAAAATTCCGTGATAAATATATGACATTTAAAAAAAAAAAGAGATATCTGGTCATGCAGTGATCTCAATTAGACTTCCTTGGAATTCCCCCACAGTACTCAAAATTGTTTCTTTTCTTAGTAGATAATATATTTCTGAGGGTGCTTTGTTCTGAAACCCCAATAAGCATGCATGGTGGCTATACTTATACATTTATATGCAAATATTAACACCTGCTAACACGCACACATACACACGTACCACATACACACAAGGTGCAACTGTGGTTCAAAAGGGAGCAACATAGCGCCTAGAAGCCTCAGTAAAATGGAAAGTCTTTGCCTTCAGTTTACCCTCCAGTGTTCAGGTTTATGGCTTTTTTCTATGATATTGTTTGGGTGAGTACATATCCTTAACAATGACTTACAAGAGAAATATGACAACTTCTGAGAGATGATAAAAGGCAGTAATTTGACAAAAAGACTAGCCATATCTACAAAACACCCTTTTAAAAATATTAACATATGCATAGGTAACCTCTAGACTGAAAACAATATTAATATGAAACACCCAACAGTGTTTTGAATGCAGCAATTAAATAAATCAAATCTCTAAACTGGGTTATGTGCTATTATTAAAGGAAACCTCACTCAAGCTGACTTGCTAAACGTGTACATGCCACAAGCAGTAAGCACAGTGATCAGAGAAATAAACTGAAGAAAAAAATCAGGAGGGATCATTTTTTAACAGATGGTGCAGATCTGTAGAGAGAGTGGAAGAAAGAGGAAAATAGAAGCAACCCTTAAAACCAAATTAGGCTTGAAAAGAAGTCTATATTACTGTGAAAAAAAGATGGGAACAGCTCTGAGCTTTGCATTTTACTTTATGAACACCCACCCCGCCACCTCCAGCACCAAATGCTTTAGTTTCGTGACTTTCATGTGAGTGATATTTATAAAAATACACCAAGGGGGCACGGTACCCAACAAAGGCGATACGCTCTCAGACCATGTTCACTCTCCTAGCCAACCGAGAGGAGAAGCTGACTTCATTTTCCTTCCTTGGAAGTTCTGAAGTGCACCGAGGAGGCCAGGGACAGCCAAACTGGAAGGCACTCTGTTTAACCCTCTTGCTTGACATACAGAGTAAAATCATTTCAGAGAAAGGGTGAACATCTTCTCAAAGTTGTGTACAGGTGGGAGTGTTTGTTTCCCAAGGTTGGAAGCACATCACGATCCAGGCACAGTGGCCCATGCCTATAATCCCAACACCTTGGGAGGCTGAGGCAAGCAGATCACTTGAGCAGGGAGTTCGAGACCAGCCTCAGCAACATGGCAAAACCCCATCTGTAGCAAAAATACAAAAAATGAGCCAGGAATGGTGGCATGCACCTGTGGTCCCAGCCGCTCGGGAAGCTGAAGTGGAAGGAATACTTGACCCCAGGAGGCAGAGGTTGTAGTGAGCTAAGATCATGCCACTGAACTCTAGCCTGAGTGACAGAGTGAGACCCTAGCTCAAAAAAAAAAAAAAAAAAAAAAAAAAGCAGCACTTTACACATTCCTCAAAGAAACACAGTGAAAAGTATTTCTGCATAGTAGTTGGAAAAAGCATGGAGTCAGGACACAGGAGCCCAGGATCCTGTCCCAGTTGGGCACCACTATGTGCCCCTGCGTGTCATTCTACCGCTCTGTGCCTTAGTTTTTTCTTCTGTAAGAATGAAGACACTTGACTACATTTCTGTCTCAGTCTTTGACGACAGGTAAGTTTTAATGAGGATTTAGTGTTCAGACAAGACATGATCTAACAGTGCTTCATAAAATGATCATGGTGCAAAAACGGAGTGGGCTTCACAGGATCAAAGAACTATGGTTGTGATGGATCTTCCCTGGATGCACTCATTCATTTACCCTTCTGAGCGTGTTTATTAAGGGTCTATTGTGTGTCATACTCCAAACCAGGCAATAGAATATCAATTTGAATAAGACTTACATCTCTTCTCTCAAAGAACTCGCAACTTAATGGGACAGAAAGACAAATCAATCTGTATTCACAATGGAGGATAGAGAGTTCTCCCCTAGCATATGCTGGAGTACTGGGGAGCCTGTCTGGAGGATCTCAAACAGGGAGGAAAGGGTGAAAGCTGTCACCAAGGAATGCATGGAGGAGGCAACCACAAGCCTGACCTTAAAGCATGAACAGGAGTTTGCCAGGAAGAAAAAAGAAAGCAGGGGCATTTTAGGCAAAGGAAACAGTCTCTGAACTAAAGCCTAGACCAGGGAGAAAATGTAGAAGATTCTGGCAACTTCAAGCAGTTCAATGTGGCTTGAGATCAGGGTGTGTCCAGAGAAGCTGCTGCAGACGGAGATGGGGTGGAGGCCGAAGGGCTGAAGGAAAGAGCTCATTCTACCCAGCATAGGGATGGGAACAGGACAGAACAGACTGGAGGCTTTGAAGACTGGTGGCAAGAAGAGCACCAGTGACAGTGACCTCCGTGATCTGCACCAAGGCCACAGCAGTGGAAATACAGAGTTGGAAATAAAATTGCAGAATGTTTATAAAATAGAATTAACATGGTTCAGTGACTGTGTTTGCATGAGGCAGAGGGAGATGTTGAGGATGACTTACTTTCAGATTTCTGGCTTGGATGGCTGGTGCTGGGACCAGCAATGCAGAATGGAGATCAGATTGGGTGGGGAAAGATGCAGAATTCTGCCTGGGCTAGGGATGAATGAGACATTCAGACGAAGATGTCTTTAAGGTTTCTGGAGGATAAAAGAGTTTAGAGCAAAACAAAACATTCCAAACATCCTTCTGCATACCAGCCATTATCTTCTGAATAAGAACTCATTTTCATGACCACATCATGAAAGTGTATTATTCTGGAACTCCTCCACTGTTCTGGCAGTTCTAAACACAGCCTTCTGTCACCTTGCCCCTGTCTCCAAAACTCCCAGTCTCATACTCACTTTACCTAATCTTCAACTTCATCCAGGACTCCAGTTTGCAGGTTGCTGCACATTTTCCCACCCCACCAGGTTCCTCCCAGCTTTACTTTCTTCCTTTTCTGGAGAAGGAAATCATATTTGGTTTTATTTGATACCATCTAGGATCACGAGAAACACATAGGAGACACTCACCGTGACCATACTGAATGATCTCTTCGACTCACACCTCAATATTCACATGGTTGCTAACACGTCTTCCCCCAAAAAGCCAGAGTTTAAATGATTCTCCCCTAACTTCCACACAAGTACCTCTGCATCGTCCCAAATCAGATATTTTGTTTGTTTGTTTGTTTTTTGTTTTGTTTTGTTTTTCTGAGATGGAGTTTCACTCTTGTCACCCAGGCTGGAGTGCAGCATGCGATCTCAGCTCACTGCAACCTCCACCTCCCGGGTTCAAGCAATTCTCCTGCCTCAGCTTCCCGAGCAGCTGGGATTGCAGGCATGTGCCACCACGCCTGGCTAATTTTTTATATTTTAAGTAGAGATGGGGTTTCACCATGTTGGCCAGGCTGGTGTCAAACTCCTGACCTCAGGTGATCCCCCTGCCTTGGCTTCCCAAAGTGCAGGGATTACAGGCGTGAGCCACACCAAGTATGTTTTAAAGTTGCCCGAGACTGCATTCCTGAGCCAAATCCTCTCCTTTAGAAAATTCAGAAGCTGCCAGGGAAGATGACCACAAATTTAAAATGGCAGCTTCTCTGAACCATTAGACAAATCTCACGGTTGCTAGACTTGATGAGTTATTCCATTTATTCTTTCAGTAAGTACTCAATAAATATGTGTTAAGCAAATAGTATTTTCAAGGCATGTCTGTAGCCTTTAAAATTTGATTCTAGGCTGGAAATGGTGGCTTATGCCTGTAATCCCAGCACTTTGGGAAGCTGAGGCGGGAGAATCGCTTGAGCTCAGGAGTTCAAGACCAACCTGGGCAAGATGGTGAGACCTTTAATTATTCTATAAATATTTTAATAATAAAATGCTAAAACCTTTTAGTTCTCTGCCAAAATGCCAACCCAACAGAGACCACTGATAAATATGGTGATAAAGAGAAATAAATGTACCCAGTTACCCCTGGAGTTAAACTATCGGCATCGACATACAATGAACATGAACAGTCATCTGAGGAAGTAAGCCAAGACATCATTTATAAATATGTGACATAAACCCTTACAGTTGGGAACCCACACAATTCCAATCAAGGTGATCTGGAAAGAATGTTTAGAAAGGAAAATCTTATATAGCTAATTATATGGTCCCAAGATAGACTGTAAGAACCATCCTGGAAAGAGAGTAACCTATCTGAATGACAAGGCTGCCTACACATTTAAATCCTCTCTGATTCTGTCTGTTTGTAAACTTCTGATTTTCTTTTTGCTAGCTGTTTGACTACAGAAGAGGATATATTGGTGGTACAGATGGAAATGTACCATCTTCCTGGCAGTTATATATCATATTGCCAATTAATAAGTTTGTATTAATTCAGCCATTTCTACTGGGTTTAGTTATGTGAGTTGCCATCTCCGAATCCTGACTATGTAGGTGGATGCACGTTCTGCAAACTCTAAGGTTTGAAAGCCATAGGAAAAGAAATTCTACTTTGTGAAACTCTCTGGCAGAAGGCTTGCTAACCCCTCCAGCCATATACCTGAATGTGACCCCTACAGAGCACCTTCTGTAATATTTGAATGGCAATGCCAATTGATAGTCAACAAATAGTTATTGACTTTGCTTTACATATGTATGACTGTCAGTAATCACAGTAATTCTTATTTGTCAAATGGCTACAAAGTGTCACGAATAGCTCTAGGTTCAACCAGAAGTATGCAAAATTTTTTCCTTAAAATCTTATTTTGAGCAATTGATGCTCTTTTGAAAAAAAAGAAAAACAATCTTATTTATAACAGTGGAAAACTGAAATTAGCCTAAACATACAACATACAATAGTAAAGGGGGATCTCAACTGGTAAAAACACATCCATGGAAAGACTAAAAAGCTACACATCAAAAAGTTAACAGACAGAATCGAGTGTCTTTTTCATCATCGGTTTTGTTCTTTTATATATTTACACGTTTTCTGCACTGAATATGTACTTTATGACTGAGAAGTTTTCATTCACTGCTAATTCACAAAAAGAAACTTCAAAATTATTGTGTGCCTTTGGAATCTTCTTTGGGTCTTATTATTTCAATGGAATGTGGGTGTTCTTTAAAAAATTACATTGAATTTTTAGATGAAGTACAGTTAAATTGTCCCTTTGGTTTACTAAAGAGTTAATCTGTCAATATGCTTGCACGTATTAGGCCTCTCATTCAAAGCAAACCCACAGAGCAGTATCAGCCCAGTTTTCCTTCATTACCATAGCAACATAATAATGACAAAAGCACAGGGCTCCTTCCCTCCCTCTCACACACATGCCCTGCTACTGTTTCTCTTTCACCTATTTTCATTCATTGCCACTTTCCTTTATCTATATTTTTTATCCTTTTTCCTAAATTGGCTTTCTTCTTCCCAAAAAAGTTAATGTAGGGCAAAAGAAAAAAAAAAGAGTGTATATTACTAATCATAACACCCTAAATTTGAAATGCCAGTTTGTTTTTTCTGTTTTGCACTCTTCAAGACTCTTCCTAGTCAACCATAGATAAGGAGCAGTTATATTTTTCCCTGGGAAGCTTCTCTAATCAATACATTTGAAGACAAATAATTTCAATATTCAGAACTTAATTCAAATGAGCTTTTAGGCGGGAGGAAAGAGTGCATGCTGGGGGAGCCACCAGCAGTAACTGCATTTTACTGGGCTTGTTCCACTTCCCTTTTCTCATCTTCCCACACATATACACAATAAATCCACTATTGATTCTGGTAGTGTGGAGAGATGGGACTGTAACAGGAGCCATCAGAGGTAAATATTTCAGTTGCACTTCATGAAGTCGGGGACCTGGATGCGGTTGCACTTCATACATCAGGTATGCAGCGACCACACCTACCAAGGCCACTCTACACCCTTCTTTCCTTTTTTTTCTATGTCCTTTACGTCTTTCTAAGAATTCTGACTTCACTCAGGTATCTTCCCTTTTACTGGTAGTCATATCCTTCAGGAGAGTCTAGTCCTAATTTCAAGCTTAAATTGAGAGTCTTGACTGGCGTAAGCTAACCATGATGATACCTACCATTCCCTTGTCAAGGTTGCCTTAGGCATGGGTATGCAGTACTTTTCTGGCCAATAGGGCATAAGAGGGAAGTCTAACAGTGGCTTCTTGAGAGCCTCAAGAATAGTGGTTTCCACTATACATGTTCCACTTATTCCACAGTAGCAGAAAGTTTAGCTGGGTACAAGGATGTCCAGAATAAAGGATGCATTTCTCAGCTTCTTCTGTTGCCTGATAAGTTGTGGCTAATGAGATAAAGCAGAAGCATAGCGTGGCAGCTCCTGAGAATCTTCCCTATTGGACACCCAACAGGGGCTTTTTACCTGCTTTTTTTTTCCTGACAGGGTCTCATGCTGTTTTCCAGACTGGAGTGCAGGAGCGTGATCAAAGCTCACTACAGCCTTGAAGTCCTGGGCTCAAGCAGTCCTTCTCCTGAGCTTCCTTTGCAGCTGGGACTACAGGTATGCACCACCACATTTGGCTAATTTTAATTTTATTTCTTATAGAGACAGGGTCTTGCTGTTTCACAAACTGGTCTTGAACTCCTGGCCTCAAGTGATCTTCCTGCTTTGGTCTCCCAAAGCACTGGGATTACAGATGTGAGCCACCACACCCAGACTCTTCTGTTTTTTTTTGTTTGTTTGTTTGTTTTTTAATTCTGCTATGTGGATGTGGTAGTTGGAGGCAGAACAACCACCTTGGATCACGGATGACCTTGGCAATGAAGACTGTATGGCAGAACCAAAAAAAGCCACACTAAAGTGGCTGTTATTTTACATTTCCTGTTATTTGTAGTCAAATCTTACACTAATACAAAGAAAGAGATGGCCCATTTTCAGTCTCTAAATGTTGTTGTATCTAGAAGTTATGTCTGGAATGCTGCATCCATTTTGTAAGCATGAGAAGAACCAGCCCAAGGCCAACGTCAAACCTAAGGTGGCAAGGGGTGACGCACAGCTAGTGTCAAACAGCCCTGCAATCACCTTCCTGAGGGTGTTGTATTATGCAAGAAAATATACCTCAGTATTGTTTAAGCCACTGAGTTGATCATTTCTGTTTCTTGCAGCTGAAAGCACTCTAGTTGTTAGAGATATTAATAGTTTCTTTGTTTTTTTTAGGCAGAGTCTCACTCTGTTGCCCAGGCTGGAGTACAATGGTGCAATCTCGGTTCACTGCAGCCTCCCCGTCCCGGGTTCAAGTAATTCTCCTACCTCAGCTCCCTGAGTAGCTGAGACTACAGATGCGTGTCACCACACCCGGATAATTTTTTTTTTTCTATTTTTAGTAGAGATGGGCTTTTGCCATGTTGCCCAGGCTGGTCTTGAACTCCTGACCTCAGGTGATCTGCCTGTCCTGGCCTCCCAAAGTGCTGGGATTACAGGCATGAGCTGTCGTGCCTGGCCACAGATATTAATAGTTTTCTAATGATTATAAACTGTAACCTCCTTCAGAAAAGACTCAGCTAACCAAAGATTTGGAAGTAGGAGTAAAGATAAAGGTTTGAGGAAGTTGTGTCATAAAATGTTTAGGAAATGGGAGGAAAAAATGACACCAATCCAAAATAACCATGATGATAATTTTGACTTCCTAGTGTTTAAAAAATAATTATATATAAGTACTCGTATTTTTACATGTAAGTAATCACGTACATGTTTAACTTCACTTCTCCCACTGAATATAGATAAAAACTACAAAATTCAAGAAGCAACTGCCTGGGAACTCTGAGAAGTATAGCAAAGCAGTTTGAGGAAGAAATTCAAAATTCAAAGAACAGCCATGCGAAGTGGCTCACACCTTCCAAGTGCCAGCACTTTGGAAGGCTGAGGTGGGAGGATCGCTTGAGCCCAGAAGTTTGAGACCAGTCTGGGGAACATAGAAACACCTTGTCTTTACCAAAAAAAAAATTTTTTTTTTAATTAGCTGGGCCTGGTAGCACGAGCTTATTGTCCCAGCTACTTGGAATGCTAAGATGGAATGCTGAACTTGAGCTCAGGAGGTCAAGACTGCAGTGAGCCATGACACACCGTTGCATTTCAGCCGGGGTGACAAAGGGAGACCCCTATCTCAAACAAAACAAAACAAAAACTTGAAGAAAAATTGCAATGGTGTTAGTAATGGTAATCTTTCTTTCTTTGGGAGTGGGCAATTTTTTATTTGGGCCTTTTTTTTTTTTTTGCTTTTACTAGAGGGTGGGTCAAATCAGAAAACTGCTCAGCAGATGCAGACAACAGAAAACTTTCTGGCCAGAAGACTGGGAACAAAAAGCCACTGCAAACAGAAGAGTGTGGAGGAAGTCCCTGTTTTTCACCTTCCTCTTTTTCCCCTCCCTGCCCTGCCCTGAGGCCAGTCATGCATCTCCCTGGCATGGCATGCATGAGGTGAGGGGTGGAGAGGGATCTCCATTATTTTTCTCTCCACTTCTCTCTCACTCACCCCCTGAGAGTGGGCCCAGTTGTATTGAACTGGAAATTTCATTAGCACAGAAGTCAAAACTCTTAACGAACCCCACCTCTCCAGCCAGAGGGACCATGAAAAGAGATCCCTGGAAGTTAGACACAGTGGAGGAAATCTCAGAGAGGAGAGATTTTTGAGAATGAACCTAATTCTGTGAATTAACTGACACAAGTCCCAGGCTCACCTCTAAGCTGTATATGGAGGAACACACACACACACACACACACACACACACACACACACGCCTAGCAAAGCCTTTGAAAACTGAACTAGTATTAGAAATACTACCCAAAGACAAAATTTGTAATCTAAACCTATGTGGGTTTTTGTCTGCTGAAACAAACAAACAAAATGAACATTCTCCAGAGAATTTTAACAGGACTCAGAGACTCACAACATACTATTTAAAATGTTAAGGATATAATCCAAAATTACTTGATATATAAACAGCCTTGAAAATTGGATCAATTCTCAAGAGAATAAACAATCAACTAATGCCAAGCCCAATGTATTAGGGTTCTCTAGAGGGACAGAACTAATGGTATATATATATGAGTTTATTAAGTGTTAACTCACACCATCACAGGGTCCCACAGTAGACGGTCTGCAGGCTGAGGAGCAAGAAGAGTCAGTCCAAGTTCCAAAACTGAAGAACTTGGAGTCCAATGTTGAGGGCAGGAAGCATCCAGCATGGAAGAAATATGTAGGCTGAGAAGCTAGGCTAGTCTCTCTTTTCACATTTTTCTGTCTGCTTATACTCTAGCCTTGCTGGCAGCTGATTAGATTGTGCCCACCCAGATTAAGGGTGGGCCTGCCTTCCCCAGCCCACTGACTCAAATGTTAATCTCCTTTGGTATCACCCGCACAGACACACCCCAGATCAATACTTTGCATCCTTCAATCCAATCAAGGTGACACTCAGTATTAACCATCACAAGTCCAACCCTTGTTAACTTGAATCCATACACATCTCCTGATATCATACATAATCTTCAAATAAAGACAATAATAAAGTCATAATTATGCCTAACATAATACAACTATCCTCCACACAACCAGAAACACACTAATCCACAACACAAATACTATCACATAAAGTTAACAATACTTAAATGCTGATGTGAAGTCAATAAATCTTATGTCACATGGTAAAAGAGAAAGGAAATAAAATGAATATATTTTCTGTACAAGTGTATACATGCACAAATGTTTTTAACAAAAGGAGGAGGAAATATTCATGACAATATAGGCCTCGCTTCTGCAGCTGGTCACATGGTCATGGCTGGTACTGATGACTACCTTCTTTTACCCATTCGGAATTCCCTTTGCCTTCAGCAAGCACCTCAGCAGGTCGTGTTTTTTCCTGGCAGAGTGACCCAAACCTTCACTCCTGAAAGGTCTGGGCCATCTGTAGTCTTCCCTGGACTGGGCTGTGGTGGTTTCCCATTGACCTTAATCACAGGGCATGGTAATGCTGAGAGACACCCTAATGGATCTCCTGTGTTCCATGTACACTTTTCCTTACCTCCATTGTGGAGTAGTAGACTGATTTCATCTTGATAGTCCAGGTCGGTCACCCCAGCCACCACTGTAACTCCCTTCTTTGCCAATTGACTTAAAGGCAGGAGGAGCCCAAAGTGTCCAGGTGGCAATCTTAACTTCCAGTTTAATGGAATCGTTGTGTCTCCTGGTGGCAGCATTTCTCCCTCTGGAACTAGGACCTCTAGGCTAGCAGAACGTAATGTCACAGGATCAGGAAGCAAAGATTTTGCTAGTGGATCACTAGGGGTGATGGTGAGTGGTGCCACTTTCACCTCCACCTCTTGATTCCTGCACCTGGGAATCCTGGCTATGGGAGAAACTGTACCATATATTGGACGCCAATTCAGAGCATACACAGCCTTCTGGAGAACTTTACCCTAGCCCTGCAAAATATTGTCACCTAGTTGTCATTGTAATTGTGACTTCAAAAGGCCATTCCCCTGTTCCATCAATCCAGCTGCTTTAGGATAATAGGAAACATAGTAAGACCAGTGAATTCCATAAGCATGAGCCCATTGCTGCACTTCTTTAGCCATAAAGTGAGTGCCTTGGTCAGAGGCAATGCTATACGGAATATCATGATGGTGGAGAAGGCATTCTGTGAGTCCACAGATGGTAGTCTTCACAGAAGCTGTGTGTGCAGGATAGACAAACCCATAACAGCAGTAAGTGTCTCTTCCAGTGAGGACAAACCTCTGCTGTTTCCATGATTGAAGAGGTCCAATATAATCCGCCCACCACCAGGTAGCTGACTGGTCACCCTGAGGAATTGTGCCATATCAAGGGCTCAGTACTGGTCTCTGCTGCTGGCAAATTGGGCACTCAGCAGTGGCAGCAGCCAGGTCAGCCTTGGTGAGTGGAAGTCCATGTGCTGAGCCCATGTGCAATCTCCGTCACTGCCACCATGGCCCCTTTGTTCATGGGCACATTAGGTGATGACAGGGGTGGCTGGGGAAAGAGGCTGAGAGGTGTCCATAAAACAGGTCACCCTATCCACTTGATTATTAAAATCCTCCTCTGCTGAGGTCACCCATTGGTGAGCACTCACATGGGATACAAATATCTTCACAGTGTTTGACTACTCAGAGAGATCCATCCACATTCCTCTTCTCCAAATTTGTCACCAATTTTCCAATCATGCTTCTTCCAAGTCCCTGACCGTCCAGCCAAACTATTGGCTACAGCCCATGAATCAGTACATAATCACACATCTGGCCATTTCTCTTTCCATGCAAAGTGCACAACCAGGTGCACTGCTTGATTCTACCCACTGAGAAGATTTCCCTTCACGGATTTCCTTCAGGGGTGTCCTAGAAAGAGGCTGTCGTGCTACAGCTGTCTACTTTCTGGTGGTGCCTGCATATTGTGCAGAACTATCTGTGAACCAGGCCCTAGTCTTCTCTTCCTCTGTCAACTTATCATATGGAACTCTCTGTGAGGCCATTGTTGAAGGCTGGGGGAGAAAAGGCAGGGTGGCAGAAGTGGAGACCATGTGCATTTGAGCCACTTCCTCATGTAACTTACTTTTGTCTTCAGGACCTGCTTGAGCCCAATCGCATATATACCACTTTCATTTTATGATGGAATGCTGCTGTGCATGTCCCACTTTATGGCTTGATGAATCAGAAAAAATCCAGTTCATAATAGTCACTTCAGATCATATGATGACTTGATAACCCATAGTCAAATGTTCAGTTTCCACCTAAGCCCAATAACAAGACAAGAACTGTCTCTCAGAAGGTTAGTAGTTATCTGTAGAAGATGGCACAACCTTGCTACAAAATCCTAGAGGCCTCTGCTGTGATTCACCTTAAGGGGGCCTGCCAAAGGCTCCAAATAGCATCCCTATCTGCCACTGACACCTCAAGCTCTATTAGATCTGCTGAGTCATACAGCCCAAGTGGCAGAGCAGCTTGCACAGTAGCCTGGACCTGTTGCACAGCCTTCTCCTGTTCTGAACCCCACTCAAAACTAGCAGCCTTTCAGTTCACTGATCAATGGGCCAGAGTAACACACCCAAATGAGGAATATGTTGCCTCCAAAATCTAAATAGGGCCACTAGGTGTTGTGCCTCTTTCTTGGTTGTAGGAGGGGCCACATGCAACAACTTATCCTTCACATTAGAAGGAATATCTTAACAGGCTCCACAATACTGGACCCCTAGAAATGTTACTGAGGTAGAAAGTACCTGAATTTTAGTTGGATTTTTTTTCTCACCCTTTGGCATGCAAATGCCTCATCAATAAGTTCAGAGTGTTTGCTACTTCTTGCTTACTGGATCCAATCAGGATAATGTCATCAATGTAATGGACTTGTGTGATATCTCACAGAAGTGAAAAGAGATCAAGTTTTCTCCAAATAAGATTATGACACAAAGCCAGAGAGTTGAGAGACTCCTGAGGTAGGACAGTAAAGGTATATTGCTGGCTGTGCTAGCTGAAGCAAATTGCTTTTGGTGGGCCAGGACAGGAATGGAGAAAAAGGCACTTGCCAAGTCAATGGCTGCATACCAGGTACAGGGAGATGTGTTAATTTGCTCAAGTAATGAAACCACATCTGATACAGCAGCTACAGCTGGAGTCACCACTTGGTTAAGCCTAGATAATTCACTGTAATTCTCCAAGATCCAGTCATCTTATGCACAGGCCAAATGGGAGAGTTAAATGGGGATGTGGTGAGAATCACAACCCCTGCCTCTTTTAAGTCTTTGATGGTGGCACTAATCTCCACAGTCCCTCCAGGGATGCAATATTGTTTTTGATTTGCTATTTTTCTAGGCAGAGGCGGCTCTAATGGCTTACATTTGGCCTTTCCCACCGTAAAAGCCCTCACCCTACCAGTCAGAGAGCCAATGAGGGAGTTCTGCCAGCTGCTAAGTATGTCTATGCCAATTATGCATTCTGGCACTGGAGAAATGACCATAGGATGAGTTTCAGGACCACTGTACCTACTGTAAGTCAAACCTGAGCTAAAACTCCATTAATTACCTGACTTCCATAAGCTCCTACTTTAACTGGAGAACCACACTGATGTTTTGGGTCCCCTGGAATCAACGTCAGCTCAGAACCAGTGTACAATAGTCTCCAAAATGTCTGATCATTTCGCTTTCCTCAATACATGGTTACCCTTGTAACCTGTGCCCTGGGGAAAGGGAAATGACCAGCAGTCCTTCATTGGGAAAGGATGGGAGAAAAATTCACTGCATAAATTCTCAGTAATGTAGTGGGGTCCTTCCTCAAGGGGACCCAGACTCCCCTTCGTTCAAGGGGTTTTGGGTCTGTAATTTCCAAGTTTGGAAATTGATTGAGGGGCCATGATTCTCTGTTTTTATAATTCAAATTAGTCTTTTGTCCATTTGACCTAGAAGTTTTCTGCTTGTATAAATTAAGCAGGAATGCAATAGGCTTCCTATCAATTTCACTTCTAGGAACACTGTGATTAATTAGCCAATGCCAAAGCTCTACATGAGTCAGGCTTTTCTGATTGCCACTTTGCCTCTGCTGTTCATTATGGTAGTAGCTATGCCCACTTTGTCTTTGATGGCTTAGTGCTGCCACTTGGCCCCTGCCACCTCAGGAACCAATTATTTCCACTGTATTTAAATTTTGTAGTTGAGTGACTGTTGTTCCCAAATGTTAGAGCTGACATACAAAGAGGAGCAATTACAGGGCTCTTCAAAGTTGCAGGTGCTGCCCTCACAAATTTGTTTTGTAAGACATTGGTCAAGAATATATCTTCTGGATCTTCCCAGCTGGGATGAGTAGGTCTAAAGTGACTAATTCACTCTGCCATCCAAATCTCCCTAAACCTTTGGATCCCTTCCTCTACATTAAACCAAGGGAGATCAGGCATTTCCAGCTTATTCACACTGGGCCATCTTTTTTCCTTTTTTTTTTTTTAGATGGAGTTTCACTCTTGTTGCCCAGGATGGAGTGCAATGGTGCAATCTCAGCTCGCTGCAACCTCTGCCTCCCAGGTTCAAGTGATTCTCCTGCCTCAGCCTCCCAGGTAGCTGGGATTACAGAGTGGGGCATCTTTTAATCCATATTTCAGCTAACCAAGCATATAAACTATTAGAACTTTTTTTAACTCCCTGAGCTGCAACATTAAATGCAGAGTCCCTACTTAAAGGGCCCAAATCAATGAATTCAGCTTGATCCAACTCTATCTTCCTTTCACCATTATGCCACCTCCTTAAGATCAATTCTCATGCTTGTTCTCTAAATTTCTGTTTATATAAATTAGAAAATTCAAGCAGTTATTTTTGAGTGTAGCATACCTTCTCATAGGTCACATTCTCAACCTTACCTCTAGGGTCCTGCCAGGACTTTAGTCTAGTTTTAGGTCTAGAAGCAAACAGGGGTGTTGGGGGTGGCTCCTGATGAGAATCAACATTATCTTGCCGGGCAACTACCTCAGGAGAGGCCACTGATGCCTCAGGCAGTGCAGGAAATGCTGATGGAAGCATGGGTTGGGGAGGGGATATTGCCACTACTGGAGATGGGGAAGCTGTTCTGGCAAAAAAGTTTTCTCAGAGTTTACAAACTCAGTGTCCCCAGCTTCTTTTAGGGTCCTCCCACATATCCCCATTCCAAGTTGCAGGGTCCCTCTCTTTTCCAATCAAGCCCTCACATTAACAGTCAACACCTGGTGATGCTGTGCATGCACCTCTCCTTGCAAGTCACCCATTCGCATGATAAGAGCTTGTGTCCATTTTTCCACAATTTCAGCTCTTTGTCTACAGGAGATAAGACTCTCACTCAGGGCAATCTTAGCAGATTTGAGGTTCAGTATCTGCTTCTGAAGCTGTGAGTTAAAATCCGTGAGTTCATCATTTTCTTCCATCACTTTGTCCACTGAACTTAGGAGCAACCAACCAGCTTCAAACAATTCATGTCAAAGACTATTAGTGTTCTTTATACTATTAGAAATAGAATCCTTAGCATTTTTGAGTCTAATCATATTAGGCAGCCAACTCCAGAAACCCCAAAACTAATAAAAGAACTCCATCCTTAATATTCTGTTCCTCTAGAACCACTCCTGGTACCAAAATCTATAATATATATAAAGGGTAGCCGGGCTGGCCTCGAACTCAGAACCTCAGGTGATCTACCCTCCTCAGCTTCCCAAAGTGCTGGGGTTACAGGTGTGAGACATTGCACCTGGCCCTCATCGGCAGATTTTTAAGAAAATCTGTGATCTCTGCTATGTAACCCCCATTGTCCATAGTGTATAAAATTCAGTGCAAACTGTAAAGCTCATTAGTCATTTGTATCATGTGTCTACTAGAAAATTGGGCAAAATGGAGACCTACTTCAGCCTTAGGGAGGGTGAAACAGAGGCTGTCCTTATGCCCTGTGACTTCTGGCCATGTCTTCCTTCTCTTGACTCTGCTACTGCTGCTGTTCATTCTCTCTCTGATCTTTCTTTAGTTCAGGAGTGAGCAACATTTCCTGTAGGATGGCTATTTCAGAAAAAAAAAAAAATCAAAAGCCATATTAAAACATTATGTTTTAGATCAAGAACCATCTAAAGCCAAGGTTAGGCATTTCCTTAAAATTTTCCTTTCACTAAAGTTTTTCTCTTTATTCATTCCTTTGTCTTTTCTTTCTTTTGTTTCTTTTCTTTCTTTTGTTACACTTACATATCGTAGTTATGCAGTATACACTGGAATCCCTAATAATAATGTTTCTTTTTGAACGAATTTTATTTTGACATCTTTTTGTTCACACTTCCTTGTTTTGCCTATTAATCTACAAAAGGCAAAATAAGCCTTTTCTGTCTTACTTAGGCCTCTAAAAATTGTATCTTTTAAATTTAGGAATAGAATGGAAAAAAGAAAAAAGTTTTGTTAAGATTGTATCTTTTATTTCATTTTATTATTTTTTTTTTAAGAAAGAGAGAAAGAAAGAGGAAGCGATTTTAGAAAAAGAGAGAGAAGGAGAAAGAAAGATACAGCAAAAGACAGAAAGAAAAAGAATGAAAGAGAGAAAGAAAGAGGAAGAGATTTTAGAAAAAGAGAGAGGAGAAAGAAAGAAACAGCAAAAGAAAGAAAAAAAAATGAAAGAGAGAAAGAAAGAGGAAGAGATTTTAGAAAAAGAGAGAAAAGGAGAAAGAAGCAGCAAAAGAATGAAAAAAAAGTGAGAAAGAAAGAGGAAGAGAAAGAGGGAGAGAGAATGGGATTCTTGTTTTATTGCCCAGGCTAGAATACAGTCTAAAAATGGGTATTCAAAACCTCTTTTATGCCAATAATTGTGTTTAACAATGGAGACAGGAAGGAATAGGGGATGAAAACAACAAATAAGCAGCTAACCAATATTTTATTTAAACCTGTGAAATGCTATGCAATTGCTGGGGAGTGATTTACTTCCAGTTATGTGGTCACTTTTAAAATAGGTATAATGTGCTACTGAGAAAAATGTATGTTTTGTGGATTTGTGGGAGGAGAGTT
>CAUYQU010059772.1:0-33606 GCA_963574635.1 Cheracebus regulus
TCATGGAGGCTGACCTGGCTCTGTGAGGTAGGAAAATGGATTGTACTTAGTACATAGAGAGAAAGGGCTTAGGAGGCCCATCCATCCTGTGACCCTTTACCCAGACCACAGGTGCCGACAGGTGCTGCAATTCCAAGGCTGGGCCTCAGTGCAAGCTTGTGGTTTCTTGCCCACCTGTGATGTCTTCCAACTAATGAAGGGGCTCTCCATCCTCTCTCTGCCTCTAGCAAGTGGAGGCTCTGGGTCCTGGGAAAGATGCAGGGGGAAAATGCCATCTATTATCCAAATATATTTCACTGGGACAGGGAAGGGATCTTTATGTCATCTGACCTCCTTCCCCATTTACTGGCCTTGTACCCAAAGCTGGGCATGCTGTGGTGAGAGGGAGGCTGAGGAGCAGATTCAGCAGAGAGCCCTGCCAAGGGGGCCCAGAAAACCAGGCTGACCAGAGCAATGCTTAGCCTGATTCATGACCCATGTGTTATACCCTGGGTGTGTTGAATCATCTCTGTTTAACCTTATTAAAAAAAAACAAAAAACAACAACAACAACAAAAAAAAACCCTTTCCTATGACAGAAGGAGCCACAGGTTCGTCATTTTCAGTTTATGCAAAGTGAATAAGAGGGGTGAGGAGTTCATGTTGATCGTCCAGGAGGGACTGAGGCAGACACCGGAGTGGGGGTTCATTCCCACAGTTGAGGTTGCAGCATCCTAGTCTTTAGGCAGAGAGTGCTTCCCATCATGGCCTGGGTCCCAGTACCCCTCACATGCTCGGTGTCTCTGGGGAGGCTTGGGAAGGGGTGTGGAGGCTTACTGTCTGATCTTGGGGAGCTTGGGTCCTGTTGAGAGAGAGGACCTGCACACATCCTCCTTCACACCAAGAACTTCCAAACACTGCTGCTTAACAGTGCAAGAATATGGAAGCAGGGACTCAAGTAGGAAGCATGGAGGTCAGGGCATCCATGAAGGGGTAGTCCTGACTGAAGGAAGATTGAAGGAAAAGCACCACTCTCTGTATCTAAAACAAAGCCAGCACCTGTGGTTTCTTGTGTTATAACTGGAGAAAAGGTCAGGGCTGGGCTCTTGGGCTCCCCAGGTGTGACGTTCTCAGGACTGAAACCTTCGCCTCCAACAGTCTCTTGGGGCCAGAGGCTGTTTTGTTCTTGCTTTCTTATTTAAGTTGCAGTGAAATAAGAAAGGAACACACAGGAAATCACGTCAGGAGGGCCACTGCCATGCAGGAGGGACCCACCTGAACTGCTGCAAACGGCGAGCTGGAAATCATTTACTCCATCATAACTTAAATGGCCAGAAAGGAAGGCTTGTTTATCCAAGGAAAGATGAAGGCCTGTGGGTTTTCTTTCTTCTTCTTCTTCTTTTTTAATGTGTGTGTGTGTGTGTTGCTAAAATAGAAGTTTCAACAATCAAAACATACACAATAAATATTTTATTGGCTTGATTCATTTAGATATTTCTGGGGCTAGTTTTGAACATTAGGGAATAGAATCATTTGATCATTTGAATTTACCAAAAATGTAGATATTTCTAAAGTAGCAGAAATAAAGGACTTCAGTATTGGAAGGGGCCTCAGTTCCTCCCTCTCTATAGACGGAGAAGGGCATCAAGACATGGCGTGACTTGCCCAGAACCACTCAGCCAGGCATGAAGGGAAGCTGGGTCTGACTCACCACCACTCACAGCTGGTCTTTGCATTTCACAATGCTTTACTACTGACAAAGTCTTTCGTATGCCTTATCTCATTTGATCCATGCATGTTATAGCTATGGATAAGTAGTCCTTGATTCCTCCTCAAAACATCACAAGCATCCTGTTGTATTCAGATGAACCCAGCCTTTCCCTTCACCCATGTCCAATGTGTGAATGCTGCACTGTGCACATTAAAGGCCTCCCTGGACTGTTACTGGTGAAGTGAAGCAGACAATAGCAGTTACTGTGGATCACACATCTTCTCTGTGACAAGCACGCTATCAGCCATTTCATACTTATTATTTTATTTTCTCCTTACGGCATCACTAAGCATTGGTGATTATTATCCTTCCTTCTTTGCAGGGGCATAAACAAGGCTTAGAGGAGCTAAGTAACTTGCTCTTCAGGTTCTTGGAAACTGACTTTAAGTGAAACAACATGCAGCAGGTCCTTGAATAATGTCATTTTGTTCAATGTTGTTTGTTCTGTTATACGTCATTTTGTTTAAAATTGTGGTTTCCAAGAACTTATCAATGACATTAATAGGTTCTTAGACGCCAGTGTTATTTCCAAGTCAGAAGTGCAAGAATGTGAAGCAGAGACTTGATAAGGCACTGTGGGTGTTGGTGCATCATCCATGTATTTAATCCAACATATTCAAAATGTTATCATTTGAACATACAGTCAATATAAAAGTTGTTAATGAGATATTTTACATTGTTTATTATGTGCCACGTCTTTGAAATTTGGTGTGTGTTTTACACTTTACACTTCAATTCTGACAAACCAATTTCAAGTGCTCAATAGTTACATGTGGCATGTGATCACCATATAGGGCAGTGCAACTCTATAAGAAAAGAAAAGGGAAAATATTTCTAGAAGGATGGTTGTTGAGAGTTGATGCCATGGTTAGCTCTTAAGGAGTTGAAGTTAATACTGGCGTGGAATATTGAAAATATCAGTAAGAAATTAAATGACATAGTAGTCATTATTCTTAAAATTGTTGTTATTTTTTTGATTGACAAAAGTTAAACATTTCAAATATCAAGGTAGGATTGAGATATAATAAAGAGAGAGCCAGTTCTAAGTATAGAATTGCTGGATTCAGTTAAAGCTCTCTTCTCCACCAGTTGGGCCACGTTGGAGAGGCCATTTAAGTGCTTTCAGCCTCAGTTTCCTCCTTTGCAAAATGGGGATTACATTACCTGCCTCACAGAGATGTAAACTTGTGAAATGTGACCATGATTGCCAAGGCCCGCCTGTTTCCTTTTAAACATTTAAATCACTGTGCCTGAAACAGGGATTTACCTGCCCTTTGTGTAAGCTCCAGAAACAGGGGTCAGCCTGAGTCCCATAGCTAAGAACATGGATTTTGGTCATTTTTTCATGGTGAGCACATTTCACAGGTCCCTCAGGGAAGCACATTTTCCTATAACTCATCTTAATCGCGATTGAAGCCCTTGTTTGGCATTGTGGCAGAAAACTTAATCTCGTTTCTTTTAGGTAAACTTCAGCAATCCAATAATATTGCAGTCATCTTATGTTTAAACTGAACCAAGTCAGGATTCCACTCCTGCCTCCCCTTTCTCCTTTGAGGACATCCACGAAGTGGAGGGGTCTATGTAGCCTGGAGCTATTGGTGAGGGGCGTGGATCCATGGTGGTCTTGGGGAACTGCAGAGCTGTGTCTGGCTGGTCTGGTGTCTGGTGATTGATGGCCTTGTTCCCTGTGGTTCATGCTGCAGGACAGTTCACATCCTTCTTGTCCTGATGACCAGCTTTCAGGCCCATGGGCCTCTCTCTCTGCTGATAAATGGAATAGAACAGCCTCTGGATCTTCTTATGAACTCTCCTGGGGCCACAGGGGACTCTGTATGTGTCTGTGCCCACATAGTATAATTCTGCCCAGACCTTTGCTGCTGCTTCTTGTTGTTCTGCTGTTTTTAGTCCCTGGAGGGCTTGGAGCTTTCTTGGGCTTCCTGTGGAAGCAAAGCAAAGTCCTCTAAATGTATCTGGGTTTTATCATCCACCTCTCCCAGAGTTCAGTCCAGAGGAGGGGGCAGCCTTGGACTCTCTCCTTCCTCCCAGAGCCTCTTCCTTTTCACCAAGGCAGCCTCTTCCTCTCTGTTGGAAAGGGCTGCCTGGCTCTTGTACATAGAGTTTTAGTTTTGTGGGATGGCAAACGATCACATGGAATAAAAATCACCCTGTGTCAAGGAACAACCAGAGTGGGACAGTTTTTAAATGTGAAAACTGATTTTATTCAGAACTCTGGCGAGAGGTGAAGCAAGACCTCAGTATAGAACTGGGCTCAGTTCTGAGTGCAGCATGGGCACATGGGAATGTATAGCCTGGGAGCAGAGTGGGGACCCGTAGATAAAGAATTACTACAAGGTCATATCAGAGGTGAGGGGGTGTCCTGGCTAAACCCACTAACCACTCTTGCTGAAGAAAGTCCTGGCTATCAGACATCACTGGGGAATTGTAGGGGATGAAGAATTTGATCAGATGGATATTGAGGGTAAGAGGATCTTGACAAACTGGCTTAGGAAGGTTTTTGGTAAAACTGTTTTTTATAGGTAAGTCTGCAGATAGGGCTAGGAGAAAGTTCAGGGACCTGACTGAGGTTTCGTCAGCAGAGGCACTTTGTCATCTATCACACTGGCACTGTCACCTGGCTTTCCTTTAGTCCCAACCATTTTTTTTTTTCTGGAGTGGTTTTGGGAGACCAGAGGAGCAGGGAGTTAGGGAGAGTAGTCAGACAGGGTCAGAGAAAATAAGGAAGTGTGTGTAGGGAAAATCCTTAAATCCTCTAATTAATTTAATTTATTTATTTGAGACAAGGTCTCACTCTGTTGCCCAGGCTGAAGTGCAGCAGTGTGATCCTGGCTCACTGCAACCTTGACCTCAGGGCTCAAACAATCTTGCTACCTCAGCCTCCTGAGTAGCTGGGACTTACAGATGTGTACTTCCATGCCTGGCTAATTTTTGGATTTTTTGTAGAGATGAGGTTTCACCACGTTGCCCAGCCTTGGTCTCGAACTCCTAAGGGATCCATCCACCTTGGCCTCCCAAAGTGCTGGGATTACAGGTGTGAGCCATGGTGCCTGGCCTAAATTCTCCAATTTTAAACACCTCCCTGCTCCCTGTTCCAGATTTGGGCTACTGATGGCCATTAAATCAGCTATTTCTCCCCATGGAGAGGTAGCCAATAGTAAGCAACAAGAGTGAGGAGTCCTTTATATTGAAATAGAGGATAAGAGAAGAGATAGATGTTATCTTAGCTCTAGAGTGATTTAAGAACAGTGAGTTTGTAGGCAAAGCAAAGCAAGCTCTTAGGGGCTAAGAAACAATGTCTTTCCTGGGAAGTGTCTGTGCTCTGAACCTTAAGCTGGGAGCATCTCTAAAGATGTTTGCCATGAAGGCTTTCATCACTAGGTAGGTGTGTTTTGGAGGCTCTATCAAATAGATCCTGTGTTTATTAGAAAGCCGTGGTTCATAAAGCCCCATGCTAATCTTGTAGGTAGCAGGGTGGCCCAGGCCTGACCCACGACGGACAGACAGAGCAGACTGTCCTCTCTCCAGGCAGGAGGCTCTCTCTTGCCCCCTAATGGCTGAATACCCACATTTTAAGGGAGCTTCTGGGTTATAAATTTACCAGACTAGGTTCTGAGGTAGAGTTAAGCAAAACAAAACTAAACGGAATAAAGAAATAGGAAAACAGGTGTTACAAAAGCAATCTGGCGTTTGTTGTGTTTCAGCTCCGTGTCGACTTATTGCTTCCACAAATAGTGCTGATATGCACCAGGCACTGTTCTAAAACTGAAAATATGTTATTAGATGTGCCCAGTCTGAGAGTATTAAACAATAATTGATTTGAAATTTGCTATGATTCATATTTCTGGAGGTAAGATGCAGGATTTCTTTGGGGGGCCTAGGATGTGACATTCTAGAGTTCTCAAACAATCAACCCTGGTGGGACCAGGAAGAGCTGAGCTGCAGCCTCTGTGCATGTGTACTTACTGAAGATCAGTGAGACAGGTGAACCTGTGAGCGCATGTTTCACCAAAGCCACAGCAGAGGAGGAGGAGGTGGAAAGAGAGCTCTCTTCATTTCTGAGAATTTAATGATAAAAATGGCATCATATCTACTTTACAATTGGAATTGGAAACCACAGCATTAAGTGTTTCCAATGAAATTTGGCAATTTGGGAGTTTTCTAAGCTGCATTGGATGTGGTTTTGCATGCTATCAGGATGAGCAAGAGATGATGGAGAACATCTTCCTTTTGAGCTTCCTCTTGAATGTGGTCACTCCCACTCACGGAATTAGAAAGCTTAGACTTAAACTTGAATCTCATCTTCTCAAGGTGCTCCAGGGCAAATCACTTAAGTTCCATCTTCTCCTCCTGCTCCTTCTCCTACTTCTGAGTATTTTTTCTTTCCAAAATTCAAATGACACAGGACTTGTAGAAGAAAAGGTCCAAGTCTGCTTTTACAGCTCCCTTCATCCCCAAATGTACTCTCTGACCCCAAGATGACCATGTTATCATTTGATTGGCATCCTTCTAGCTTCAACCCATTTCTTTGCATGTGTATGTACATACATATGCACTATTTTATTTTCCCAGGAGTCACAGTTAGCTGCATTAATTTCTTTTAAAATAATCTTTATTGAGGTGTAGTTTACATTTAACAACATACCCACTTAAGTGTACAGCTTGATAAGTCTTCATTGTAAACCAAAAATAAAATGCTAAGGCCCCCAACCATCTGAATGGACCCCTCCTCTTGGCCAATGGCATTCCAAAGTTAACCTGAAAAAACTAGTTCAGGCCATGATGGAAGGGAAAGTTGGACATGCCGCCATATATCCTTCTCCCTTTTGGAATTCAGGAAAAGCTCATCCACATTAACATCAACACAGACCTTAAGTCTGATAGACAACATTGACAATCTATTCTCTCTGAAGCGTACTACCTGGTGGCTTCATCTACAAGATAAAACCTTGGTTTCCACAACTGCTTATTATAACCCAAGCATTCATTTCTATTGATAATAGTCTACCTATAACCTGGAAGCTCCCTGCTTCAAGTTGCTCCACCTTTCTAGATTGAACCAATGTAAATCTTACATGTACTGATTGATGTATTATGTCTCCCTAAAATGTATAAAAGCAAGCTGTACCCTGACCACCTTGGGCACATGTTGTCAGGACCTCTTGAGGCTGTGTCATGGGTGTGCCCTTAGCCTTGGCAAAATAAACTGTCTAAATTGACTGAGACCTGTCTCAGATAGTTTCGGGTTCATGTGACAAATATATAATTTATGAAACTAATACACAAATCAAGTCATGGAATATTTCTGTCACCCCTCATCTACCCCCAAACTTTCTTATGCCTCTTTGTAGTCAACCTTTAACTCCATTCCCAGGCAACCACTCACCACTCACTGATCTACTTTTTGTCACTGCACCTGCAATTGACCCTTTCTGTGATTTCATATGAATGGAATCATGCACTGTACAGTCTTTTGTGTCTGGCTACTTTTGCTCAGCATAATATTTTTGAGATTTGTCCATGTTTTTGTGTTTGTCAGTGGTTAATTCCTCTCCACTGCAGATTAGTTTTCTATTGTACATGTGTACCACCGTTTGTATATCCATTTCATTGCTGATGGACATTTGATTTGTTTCCAGATTTTGGCAATTATCAATAGAGCTACCATGAACACTGAGGTACAAGTCTTTGTGTGGATTTATGTTTTCATTTCTTTGGAATGGAATTGTCATATCAGTAAGTGTATGTTTGACTTTGTAAGAAACTGCCAAAAAATTCTCTGCGATGGTGATGCCACTTTGTTTTTCTACCAGCAATGCATGGGAATTTTAGTTGCTCCACAGCTTTGCTAAAACTTGTTTTCTTTAATTTAGACATTTAAGTGGGTGTACAGAGGAATCTCATCGTGGTTCTAGTTTTCTTTGCCCTGATGACTAATGGTGTTGAACAACTTTTCATGTGCTTTTTGACCATCTATATCTTCTTTTGTGAAGTGTCTGTTCAAATGTTTTGCCCATTTAAAACATTTGGGGGTTTGTCTTATTATTGTGTTGGGAGAGTTTCATATTTATTTATTTATTGAGACAGAGTCTTGCCCTGTTGCCCAGGCTGGAGTGCAGTGGTGCAATCTCAGCTCACTGCAACCTCCACCTACCAGGTTCAAGTGATTCTCCTGCCTCAGCTTCCTGAGTAGCTGGGATTACAGGTGTGCACCACCACACCCAGTTGATTTTTTATATTTTTAGTAGAGATGGGGTTTCACCAGGTTGCCCAGGCTGGTCTCAAAATCCTGACCTCAAGCAATCCACCTGCCTCGGCCTCCCAAATTACTGGGATTACAGGTGTGAGCCACTGCACCCAGCCCATATTTATTTATTATTTTTATTTTGTATACAAGTTCTTGGTCAGATATAATAACACCTGGTCAGATGAGATAGTGAGTGGGAAAATGCTCTGCAAATGGGGGAGAATAATTTAAATGTTATTTATTCATTAAGGGCAGACGCCCTTCCTGTTGTGATCACTGAGTTTGCCACTTCTGCCTTTTATAAACCAGCACCGTTGAGCCATGCAGGCTGTCTGTGTTGGCCGCTATTAATCAGAGAGTTTTTTTTTCTTGCCTTGTCATTCTAATTTGTGACACACAATTAGCCACAATATGTGTTTTCAGTTGTGACACTGGCCTGGGAAACCAAGGGATGTTGTGAAGTGGATTTTCTTGATTTTGCAATAATTGTGTGTTTTGCTGCATCTTCTGTTAAACACAAATTCATGGAAGCAAAACATGGAAGCAAAATACCCTGAAAATCTCCCCTTCTTTATGAAAATGATTTCTCTTAAATGTTATGTTTGCTTGTTCCCTTATTTTAAAAGAAATTTAAGGTTTATTGAGAAAGCGAGCCCTGAAAACAGATGCATGGAGAGAAAATTCCACCACCGTCAGGTCCCCATTGTCTTCTCTTACAAAGTATAATTTCAGGGATTTTTAGAAGTTTATTTTCTGCTCTGATTTGCATGTTTGAGAGTGTTGCTCTTTTAAGTATTTGGATTTGGTCTGCAAATCCTCTGAGAGACGGCAACAGAGTAGGGATCTACAAAGCCTGCGGGAAGTATTGAGCCAGTAGAACTGGTCCTTGTATTTACAACAGGGGGTCCTTGAAGACATTCCACACATTATGCTAGGGGAGTGACCAAGCAAACATTAATGGGTCCCATGGTGGGATATTTGGGATTAGTACCTGCTCTTAATTTCTTTCTTTCTTTTTTTTTTTTTGGAAACAGAGTCTCACTCTGTCACCCAGGCTGGAGTGCACTGGCAAAATCTCAGCTCACTGCAACCTCCACCTACTGGGTTCAAGGGGTTCTCCTGCCTCAGCCTCCCAAGTAGCTGAGACTATAGGCACACACCACCATGCCTGGCTAATTTTTTGTATTTTAGTAGAGACAGGGTTTCACTGTGTTGCCCAGGCTGGTGTTGAACTCCTGAGCTCAGGCAATCCACCTTCCTTGGCCTCCCAGAGTGCTAGGATTATAGGAATGATCCACTGTGCCTGACCCTCTTAACTTCTTTATTTAATTTTTATCTTTCACTTCAACAGTCTGATAAAAATTTAAGAATCTAATTATCTTAGTCCATTTTGTGCTTCTATAACAGAATACCTGAGATTGGGCAATTTATAAATCGAAATTTGTTTGGCTCACAGTTCTGGAGGCTAGAAAGTCCAAGATCAAGGAGCTGCATCTTGTGAGGTCCTTCTTGCTGCGTCATCCCATGGCAGAGGTGGGAGGGCAAGAGCATGCACAAGAGGGCTGGAGGAGGGGGCAGAGGTCATCCTTTTGTCAGGAACCTACTCCAGTGATATTAATCCATTTATGAGGGCAGAACCCTCATGACCTAATCACCTTTTAAAGGTCCCATCTCTCAACACTGTTGCATTGGGGATTCAGTTTCCAACACATCAGATGAATTTGGGACACATTCAAGCCACCGCATTAGTGAACTTAATGTGACAGCTAATTCTTTCTAAGTAAGCATATCTAGCAAATTTTTGTTTGTTTTACATTTGTATCATTGCAGTCAGGGTTGGACTCTCTACTCCTAACTTCACATTCTTCCTAGGTTTG
Source organism: Cheracebus regulus (assembly GCA_963574635.1). Classification (NCBI taxonomy): domain Eukaryota; kingdom Metazoa; phylum Chordata; class Mammalia; order Primates; family Pitheciidae; genus Cheracebus; species Cheracebus regulus. The sequence goes on from CAUYQU010059772.1 coordinate 9,889, forward strand.
TTCTAATTCCATTTCTATCTTGTTTTGTTTTCTGCCTACTCTTTTGTCTTGGAACAGATGCCTTATTCCAGTTTATATGTAATAAAAAATCTATACCAGCTGCTTTGATTCTACCTACTTAAAGCCTCAGGAAGCCATCTGCTTCTCTTGGGCCCTGCACCTGCCCTGGGGTTGAAGTAGTCTTCATTTTCCTTGGCTCACAGCTCAGTCTCCTAACTGGTCTCCCAGCACAGCCCTTCTCTGCCAGGACCGATCTTCCACATTGCCACTAATGGAAACATCACAAAAAGAAAAACTTGAAGCAATGCTGCCATGCCTAAGGACCCTGACCTAGAGGGACTCTGACATTTGTGTCCAGAATGCTCTGTGACAGCTCCTCAGCCCCACCTCCAGTCCAACCTGGCACTGAGGCCTAGCCAGATGGAACCAGTGTGTATGCTCAGAACAGGCTGGCTTCTCCCTTGTCCTTGGGTGTTTTCTCTGCCTAACATGCTCTCCTCTATTTCTCCCCTTTGCTGGCTTTCCCTAGATGTGAATGTCACAGGAACAGAGCCATGGTGGATGGGTTCCCCGTTGTATCTCCAGCATCCAGCTTAGCACCTGGCATGTGCTAAACGAAGACCGTCTGGATGAAGGAACTGTAAGCCATTGGAGGCCCAGGTGGCTGTCCTGTAAATGATCTTAAGCACTTTCCCCTCCCCCAGGTAAGGTCTAGACATAGTTTTCTGTGGGTCTTTGCACAGTTGTCAAGAGGCCCAGAGGCCACAGAACCTCAGCACAATAGTGGTAACTGTGCCATTCAGCTTCTGGGTCCTCAGATTCCAGCCTTCTCACCGGATCTCTTGGATCCTGGAGTTTCCTTCTTCTTTCTTTTTCCTCCCACACCAAGGGAAGCTCAGGTCTGTGTACCCGACAGTTGGCAGTGGGAACAGTGTATTGCCTGGTTCCTTTCACCTCCCATTAAGCTGACTTTCCCAGCTAAGTCTTTACTTGGTGGGGGCAGGTTATCAGAGGTCCTGGTTATCAAAGTAATATAAACCATTTGTAGAGAACTGGAAAGCATGGAAAAATGGAAGAAACTCATCACCAACTCCACCGTTCAAAGGCAACCACTCTTCACATATTTTTAGCCTATTTTCTGACTTGTGTCTGCTAGCCGTGTTAACAGGACTCTCCAGATTATAGCCATGTCTTTACATTTTAACATTTCTTAGGTAAAAGTAGTCTTCTTTGAGGTGATCTTCCTAAAAAGAATGATAAAATAATATTTTAAAAGGAAGATTGGAAAATAACAAAAGAATCATTTTTATTCATATTGGAGTTTGTCCTTGAGGCAAGCCACTGTGTGGAGGTGAGATCACATGTAAGGGATTAAGAAAATGAGGAGGCTGATGCTTGGAAAGAGGCCAGTTGGTGGCGGCTTCCCAAGTGAGACCAAAGGGATGAGTCGGCAGACAAGCAGCCAGCAAGTATCCTCCATGTCTGGACGTCTGGGTGGAGGTGAGACAGTGGAGCACTTCGAGAGCTGCCTGGCTAGGAGGAAAAGAGAAAGCTTTTCCCGGCAGTCGGTGGAGCAGGAAGGGCTGGCCTGCACGGTGCTATGATGAAATAGCAACCTCTAGGTTTCCCACAGTGACTTTCTGCCCTGTCACTAGAATGTTGTGTGGGACTCTCCCAGCAACACAGTCCACTCTCTCTAACCAAGTGTGTGGTCTCCCCACCCCTGGGATCTTAGATTGTGTTGTACTCTCTACCTGTATTCAATCCATCCATCAATCGCTATCAAGCACCTACCACGTGCTACTCTGAATGTAGTGCAAGGGGCTCAGCAGAGGATTTGCAAGTTAAATCCTACTACACATCTCTTCTTCCCTCTTGGGTTCCCCGTAGAGGAAGCCGTATGTAGTCAACTCTATACAACAAAGGGCTAACTTTGTACATGACTGGACAAGCATCCAATAGCATCCTAGTACAGGGCCTCTCTGGTATCTGGGTTGAGTGGGGCCCATGGTCGGGCTCAAGGCTGGAGAACAGTGTCACTCTAGTGTCCTCCCATCTGATACTAGATGGTTGAGTATGTGAAATAGACGCTGCATTTACCTGCGCAGCCAGCATGTGGATAACAGCTGGAACTGAGAAAGTGTGGTGGATGGTTGGGTCTCCTTCCGGAAGGCTCTGACCAGGTGCCTTTACTATCTGGGGGCAGGAGGAAGAAAGAGGCCAGGAGGATGGCTGGGCCTTCTCTCACAAGGGAGAGGTTGGCCAGATCTGTCTAAGAAGCACGTCCTTCCTCCGAGTGCTGCAACAAGAGAAAGGGCACCTACTCCACCAGGGCTCAGGAAGTGAGCATGGATGTGGGCACAGCCACAGGCTGTCAGCACACTGCCAGCCTGCTCCCTGGCCCAAGGCGTCCCAGCAGATGTCAACACAGCAGATTAGCAACTTCTTCTTCTCCTCTGCAGGGTTGGGGAGGCAGGGATGGAGGCATAGAGGTGGCTGTGGAGGATGCTGAGGGGCAGAAGGAGGATAGCCTTCCTTGGAGAAGAGACATTTAAGCTGGACCCTGAAGGATGAGATAAGGATGAGAACACAGAAGGGTGGTGCTGAGGTCTCAGCATAGGCCTGTCTGTTTGGAAGCTGGGCCTTAGCCATTTGGTGGGGATTTAGGGACTAGGATTTAGCCTCCAGGGGGAGGAGACTAAGGGTAAGTGTGGAAGTTAGGATTCCAGTCTAGCAAATCAGGACCGTAGAACAGCAGTCATGGTGGGAGAGCTGTAGGTTCTTAGGAAACCATGACAGACATATTTACACAGCTAGGGAAACACCGTGGTACTACCAGCATTTCATTCATCAAACACATATTACTGAGCATCTAATGTGTATCAGGTTATGTCACAGCTACTGGGGTGACAAGATAGATAAGGCTCCTGCTCACATGCAGCTTATGTTCTCGTGGTGGAGACAGGCAACAGACCAGTCCCAAAAATAAGTTAGGAAAATGCTGGGATGGAAACTCACTCTGTGAAGAAACTGTTATGTGACTGGGGGAGGGTGGCAGGTGTGGAAGCTGGAGAGGTGGGGCAGGAAGTTCTCTGAGAGGTGCTGATAGAAAGCAGCTAGGCATGAAAAGACCTGGAAAGGAGCCAGGGAGAGGCTGTAGCATGTGCAAAGGCCCTGAATTGTCAGAGAAATCTAAGAAAGACCTGGGGCAGCCCTGTGCATGTGGCAGGGTAAGTGCAAGACTGAGAGTGGAGGGTGTGAGTGCAAGACTGAGATGGGACCTTGTCAGCCAGGGTGAGGAATTTTATTTTAACTAAGATGGGGCCATTAAAGGTTTAGGCTGGAGAATGACAAGATCTAACTGACACTGTAGAAGGGTCATTTTATTCTGGTCAGGGTTGAGGCAGGGGACTCAGTGAGGTCCAGAAGAAAACATGGTGGCTTGGAGCTGGGCAGTAGCAGAGGGCAAGGAGGGAAGTGAACAGATTTGGAATGTGTCTTGGAGGTGGGGCCAACAGGACTGGTTAACAGATTGTGGAGAGATGGCTGGCTCCTGAGAAGTAAAACTAGAAGGGAAGTAGGTTTGGGGAGTAGAGAGGCAAAAGTTTGCCTTTGACCGTTGAAGAAGAGATGCTAAGTGACAATGTCAAGTTGGCAGCTAGATAAGTCTCAATTCCACATGAGAGGTAAGGACTAAAGAGGCAAATGTAGAAGGCATTAGTTAATAGATGGTTTGAAGCCGTCGGACTAGATGAGATGCCCTGAGTATGCCAGTGCCTGGGCCTCAGCTGAGGGCAGTTAAGATCACTCCCAAATTTTACTGGCTGGTGGGGACTGGAGAGGGCAGGGTGGCATTCAGTTTGCAGGGCTGTCAGTCTTTCATAACCACATGTGGGTGTGGCCACCTTGGCCTGAGACTGGCACTGCCCCATGTCTTCCTCATTCCTCCCTGCTTATCTCCACTCATCATGGTTCTGGGAAGTCCCCATTTTCTTCATACCCCACCAACAGGCCACACCAGTTGGGCTACAAAGCCCAGAGCACGTGTCTAATGGTCTTTGTTTACACATGGCCTCCTTGGTTGCCATGTCTTGGTGTTTGTCCTCTGTCCTGGCTGGTTGACGGAGTAAAAACCCGTATTTACATGACATAGCATCCTCTTTGGTTCCTTTGGGGCCCTTCATCTTAAGAATTGCAAGAGATTTTAATGTCATTCAATCTTCATTTTGAAGATGAAAAATTGAGGACCAGAGAAGAGAAGTGACTTGGCCAAGGTTTCAAAGAAAAGTCAGTAGGAATTGTGAATTCCTGGAGGCTGGGGACCATTATTGCTGTTCTTGATCAGTGTATTGAGATGTGAGTTTCAGCAGCAACAGGGACATTTTAAAGTTAAAATGATTTAGGCTTTAGAGAATATCTATTTGGAAATAATTATGGATTCACAGGAAGGTACCAAGAAATGTCCAGAGAGTTCCTGAGTCCCCCTTCACCCAGCTTCTTCCAACGGTAATATCTTGCATTATTATAATACACTATCAAAACTGGGAAATTGACATCAACACTGTCCACATAGCTTACTCAGATTTTGCCAGTTATACTTCCACTCATTTGTGTGCATGTGTGTAGCTCTATGCAATTTTATTATGTGTGTAGATTGGAGTAACCATCGCAATCACAATATTTAACTGTGCCCTCACCACAAGACTCTCTCTTGCTATACTTTACAGCTGTACCCTCTTCATCCTCAGACCCTAAGCCCACCCCACCGTCTCCACCATCTCTAATTCCTGGCAATCACTATTCTGTTCTCCATCTGTATAATTATGTTAATTAATGTTTTACAAATGGAATCATGAAGTATGTGTCTTTCTGAGATTGGCTTTTTAGATTTTTACTCAGCACAATTTCCCTGAATTTGATTTGACTTGTGTGCAGCAGTAATCCTTTCCTTATTATTGCTGAGTAGTATTCCATGGTATGGATGTATCACAATTTGTTTAATTCTTTGCCCAATGAAGGACACTTGGATAGTTTCCAGGTTTTGGCTATTATAAATAAAGTAACCATAAAACATTTGTGTACAGATTTTTTTGTGATAATAAATCTTCATTTTTTGGGGATATATGCCCAATAATAAAATTGCTGGGTTGTTTGGTAGATTGACTTTTAGTTTTAAAAGGAAATGCCAAATAATTTTCTACAGTGGCTATGCCATTTTACATTTTCACCAGAAATGTATGAGTGTTTCTCTGTATCTTCACTAACGGTGTTATCACTATTTTTTCATTTTAGCCATTCTTATATGTATGTAGTGATACATTATTGTGGTTTTAATTTGCATTTTTCTAATGCTAGTGAGACTGAGTATCTTTTCAAGTGCTTTATTTCCTATCTCTATGCCCCCTTTGGTAAAATGTTTATGCATTTTCTAATTAGATTTTTTTAATGTTGAGTTTTGAGAGTTCTTTATATATTTTAGATACAAGTCCATTGTCAGATATGTGATTTACAAATATTTTCTCTCAGTCTGTAATTTATTTTTCATCCTCTTAACAGGGTCTTTTGGAGAGCAAATATTTTGATTTTCATAAGGTCCAAATGATTATTTTTTTCTCTTATAGATCACACTTTTAGTGTTAAGTCTAAGAACTATGCCTTGTCACAGGTACCAAAGATTTTCTCTGATTTTTTTTTTCTGGAAGTTTAGAGTTTCATGTTTTACATTAGAGTCCATGATCCATTGTTAATTAACTTTTGTATATAGGTTGATGTTTAGGTTTAGGGTCATTTTAAAAAACTACATAGGTTTAATTGTTCCAGTTCCCTTTTATTGAAAATAAAATGCCAATAAATCCCAATGCCACATTGTCTTGATTATTGCAGTCATATAGTAAGCCTTAGCATTAGGAAAAGTGTTTTTCCTACTTTATTCTTTTTCAAAAAAATTTTGGATATTCTAGGGCCTTTCCATATAAATTTTAAAATAACTTTGTCTACATCTACAGAAAACCTTAGGGAGATTTTGATAAGAATTGCATTATGCCTATACAATAATTTAAAGAGAACTGATGTCTTTACTCAGTTGATTCTTTTAATCTATGAACATAGCATCTCTCTCCAAGCATTTAGATCTTCTTTATGTCATTAGTTTTTTTAAATTTTCATCCTAAAGATTCTGTATATGTTTTGTTGAATTTATGCTTAAGTGTTTCACTTTCTTGGGAACAATTGTAAATGATTTTGTGTTTTTTATTTCACTAGTTCATTTTCAGTGTATAGAAAAGCAATGAATTTTTGTGTGCCAATCTTTGTTCCTGTATCTTGTAACATTATTGAACTCATTAGTTCTAGGAATTTTTACATTTTTCTTGTAGATTCCTTGAGATTTTTCTATGTAGGCAATCGTGTTGTCTGCAAACAGACACAGTTTTATTTCTTTCTTTTCAATCTATATGTCTTTTTTTTTCTCTTGACTTATTGCAGTGGCTAGAACTTCTATGTCAAATAGCATTGGTGAAAGCAGACATCCTTGCCTTGTTCCTTGTCTTAGAGGAACATTTAGGCTTTAATCTTGATTTTTAAAAATTCCTCACATTGAGTTATGGTGTTTTGGGGGAGGGAGATGTGGGGTGATGTGGGGGATTCCCCCTTATGTTTGCAAGCTGGGATTTTTTTTTTCTGTGTCTAATTATTTTCCTCTTTGGCCTGCAAAATCTGATAAGACATTTTAGAGTTGTGTATAAAATAGAATTAGCCAACTGCAATGCCTTTATTCAGAAGAAATTTTATGGACATTGTGCCTACTCTCTTGGCTTCCTGACTTCATGGCTTTTCAGATCCCAGAGTAAGTTCTGTATAGGAGAGGTTATAGTAAGACTGACCTCTAAATAAATGAAGTGAGTCTAACCTTACTGATATGGCTTAAAGAAAAGGAGAGGCCTTTAAGATCCATGATTTTCTTATGCAAAAGTGATAATGTTATCTTCATGCATATATAGTACTAAATATAATGCAGGTAAGAGAAGTAGGCTGCAGTAAGAAAGGAGACACAAGTGCCATCTGAAGGCAGCACTTACACTCTGCTTCATCCCACTGAGGAAGCAAAGCATGAGTATTGCCAGATTTTCTTCTGTTTCAAAAAGCCAGAAATCCAGGTCTTTATGTGAAATGTCCTGATTTTAATGTTGGAAACTAATTTATATTTTGAAATATAAGATTGTGTGGGACAAGTGAACTTGTATGTGGAACTAGTCTCTCCCAGTGGCCACCAGTTTGGACAGTCGATACTCAGCTAGATCAGCCAAGTGTGCCTTGTCATTGTCAGTCATCAAGGTGATGTGTGATGGGTCAAGCAATTAATTTTGCTCAGCAACTCCTCTGTTTTCAAAAGGCCTGAGGGTTCATTTGCCAATGCAGATTTTGCAGCCTTGTTTAGTCTATTTATTTATCTTTCAAATCTATAATGTTTCATTTTAATCAGCGAGAGCTGTGGCAACTTTTGGTTTGGCCCCTTTCTAATGATCACTTAGTATCAGGCTATGTGGGATTTGATTGTCTTCTATTGCCTGAAAGCCAATGGTATGACTCCTCCTCTAGGTGTGGCAGAGATGCCAGGGAGGGAGACTGACAATCTGTGGGTGTGTATGCAGTGTTGGAGGTAGGGGCGCATAGAGAGCAATACTGTGATGTGGAAAACTAGTCTAAGGTAGCATCAGGAGGTCCATGAAGCCAAAACAATGTTCATAACAGTACAAGACATTATTTTTTTCCCTCTTATTTATTTATTTTTTTTGAGATAGTCTTGCTGTCACCGATGCTCATATGCAGTGGCGCAATCCTGGCTCACTGCAACCTGTGCCTCCAGGGTTCAATCAATTCTCATGCCTAGCCTCCTGAGTAGCTGATTACAGGTGTGCACCATCATGCTTGACTAGTTTTTGTATTTTTAGTAGAGACAGGGTTTTGTCTTGTTGGCCAGGCTGCCCTCTCATTTTTTTTTTTTTTTACTAGTTCCAGTGGAGTCTTTTAGGGTCTACATAACGTGATAATGTCATGAATCTAATGGCTAATGGAAGGGGTATGTATATGTTTTTGTGTTTAAAACAAACTTCTTTGGTGTTCTCAATAATTTTTAAGAGTATAAAGGGGTCTGAGATCAAAGAGTTTGAGGTCTGCTGGACTAGGACAGTGGTTGTCAATCCAGATTCTACATTAGAGTTGTCTGGGAAGCTTTAAAATAGTACTGATGCCCGATCTTATGGCAAACTAATTAAGCCAGAATCTCTGTAGATGAGAAGTCTTCATTGTCATCATCACCGTAATCATCAACATTATTACCATCACTATCACCACCATCATCATCATCACTATCATCTTCATTATCATCATCAGTATCACCATCACGATCATCAGCATCACCATTATCATCATCATCATCATCACCACCATCATCCTCATCAGAACTTCACCTGGATGGAGGACAGTCCACCATGCATCAGGTGCTATGCTATTTGCTATACCTCTGATTCTCCCAACTTCCCAGAGAGGCTGATATTATCTTACTTTATAACAGGAGGAATCTGGATCTGAAAAGTTAAGGTAAGCTAGTCCACAGAGCTAGAAGAGATGAAGCCAGGATTTGAAACCAGTTCTCTGCTACATCAGTGATCCTAGTCTTTGCACTATTGAGAACCTCTTTAGTTACACTTTCATCCCTCCAACACCACAGTAAATTTTTATAGATTTATCAGCAAACTCTATCTACTATGGAAGAATTAGTTTATTTTTTAAACCATCTGTCGAAAACATTCAATGGTCAATTGTGATATTTGGTCAGTACAAAATCATTATATTGCAACACAGAGTTGAGATAATTCCACCTAAAAGCAGAGAGCCCTGATCCTAGGATAACTGAGAAGACTTTATTTATTTATTCCCTGTACACAACTCAATATGAAGAGAAGGACTTAATGTGGTTACCTATCTAATTTTTCCTGAATTTTTGAAATACTGAGAAGAGCTCATGACTTTCCCATCTCCTAATTCTATCTTGGTGGAGCTTTTAGACTGACCACAACCATGGGTAAATTAAGAAAGAGAAATAAGAAACCTTTCTTTTTTCCCCCTTTTTTGACTGGTTGCAGTGGCTTGCACTTGTAATCTTATCACTTTGGGAGGCCGAGGTGGAAAGATCACTTGAGCTCAGGATTTCAAAACTGGCCTAAGCAACATAGTGAGACCCTGTCTCTAAAAAAAAAAAAAAAAATGCTTGGCATGGTGGTGCATGCCTGTAGACCACACCTATTCAAGAAGCTGAGGTGGAAAGATCACTTGAGCATAAGAGGTCAAGGCTGCAGTGAGCCTTCATTGCACCACTTGATGCTGCCTTGAGAAAACAAAAACAAAACTTTACTTTTTGGGCTATTTTTTTCTGGTAAAAATGGTATAAAGATGGCAATGAGGATAGCTATTGTATGAGAGAGCAATCAGGATCCAAGCAGTGCTCTGGGCTGTCTAGGACCCGTAGTCAGCTTTACTTCTTAAATTTCCAGGGAAGGAGTTCAGAGTGTTGGAATGCCCTGGGTATGCCCAAAGCTTTATCTTGAAAATAGCCTGTCATGAATAATTTGTTTCATTTGTCATGACTGGAAATTGGCTTTGTGTATGCCAGAGAATGGGGGCAGGAAAGAAAGATTGTGTCTTGAGCTCTCTGTGCCTATGGGGCAGTGACGCTTTTCCTCTCATGTGGAAGGAGAGCATGGCCGAAAATGTGCACAGATAAAGTGTCTATGAGAGAAATTAACCTTCCAGATACAGAGACACAGCCTTCCCCAAAAGGTCCTCACTGATCTTCCTTTTTTCTTCTTTTGCTTGTTCTAACATTAGTAACCGAAACTGATTATGACCTCAAATGAGAGGAGAAAGTGACTCTTCCCACCCTTGAGCTAGTTAATTACCTAAATCTCAGTTCAAGAGTCACTTCCATCCCCAACGGAAGCCCTTGAGTGCTGGGCACCTCTCCTTCATAGCATTTGTCCTAGGGGTTTTTGTACATGTGCTTGTGTGAAACTTGGATTGACGTCTGTATTTCTGACTGGACTACCATTTCCTCAAGGGTAGGGATATCTTGCTCACCATTTTTAGTTCCAGCATCTAGACAGTACCTCAAGCAAACAAGTCCTTAAAAATGAAATAAAATGAATGAATGAGTGAATAAATGAATTAGCAGTGTTGGATTTAAGTGTTGGATTCTTCACTGATGCTGTTCTTCTTCACATCAGGGTCCTGTCGTATTTTTTCTTTATCATGGTAGGATTCTTATCCCAGGCTGTATTGATGGCTAGAGTCACACTTTTAGTGCAGATTACTGGAGCCCAATGACCCCAAATAGCTCTCAGCTGTGTCATGTACTTGACAGCATTTTCAAATAAGACACACTAGGAAGAGATGATGTTTCTCAGAATATGATCTGAAACTATCTACACCAGAATCACTCGAGGAGTTTTGTAAAACTGCAGATTTCTGGGAATAACATTGGACATGCTAATTCAGAATCTTAGGAAATAAAGTCTTGAGAATTTGCTTAATTCTTCTGCAGGAAGATCTGTCTCTTCTCCCCATTTACTTATTTAACCTTTTTAGAAATCAGTATGGATATATATTTTTTTGTAATTTAGGTTATAATACAATGCTACATGTATGTTTTATTTTCAGAAAATTGTTCCAGCTTTGGCAATTGGTAGCTCTGTTGGCTTCTGTGTCCCTTTGACATACCCTATTATTGTCTTTTTTAAAGTACTGTCTTATTTTCTATCACTACAGAATGCTTTCGGCTCATCTTGTATCTTTTCTTCACCATCCCTAAGATCAGCCATTTCTCTAAGGCCCCTGGTTACTTTTGTTGGAGAATGATACTGGAAACTGAGATCTGGGCCCTAGATATGCTCATTGTTACTGAGGTGTCATTGCTTCCAGGCTCTCCCATTGATTGATAAGGGAAATATATGTGTATATACCAAACAGTGTAGAGATATAGCTATAAATATTTCTATATGTAACCATCTGTCTCTATATTAAACTAAATATGAGTTTATACTGACGTCTCTAGTTCTAATTCATTATCACACAAATCCTTCTAGCTTTTCCCCGTGTGCTCGTCTGTAAACTCTTACTCTAACAGTGAGAAACCTGGCTCCTACAACCCACTATCTATTGGCTCAGTTGTTCCATTCCAGTATACATGTATAATGGTTTCAACACTGTAAACTTGAATCGGTGGGAAACTGCTTTACCAACAGAGTACAGTGCTTACATTTTGCCTTTAGTCTTATAGACTTTCCTCACATCCAAAGTTACTTTATGTCAGCACCTTTCTCACTCGTTCCCTTTAGTGAGGTTATATTATACATTTTTAATACAGTGAGATTCTTTTGTTACAGTGTGTATACATTCCATCCTAGGATTTAAAAAAATACAACAGCCTGGGCAGGCTGGCTGACACCTGTAATCCTAGCACTTTGGGAGGCTGAGGCGGGTGGATTGCCTGAAAGTAAGTGCCAAAAACCACAATTACTTTTGCACCAACCTAATAATAGTTTCTTCCTATCTGCTATGTTTGTGGGTCCTTCTTAGAGGACTAAGGCCAGGGGCTCCCTTAAGTTTCAAAAAGCTCATTTGTGAGTAAGTTTGGAACTCAAGATGCATTTTCCAACAGAAATAATGTAATTTATGATGATTGGCTTCTCATTCTCACTCACAGAAGCCCACTTAGTTCATTTACTATTCCCAGCTGTAATATTAGCATTTTGCTTATCTATACCCCATTGACAATACTGTTTCTCTAGGAAAAAAATGAAAATTCCTCTTGAGCTTCTTAGATTGCCTTTTGACAGAGACTAGATAGTCCTTGAGGTGAATGGCAGGACAGTGTGACTTGTAAAAGTAACTTGGGCAGAGCAAACTGAAGCTTCTTTCAGGTAACAATGAACTCAGCAATTTAAGAATGAAAATGAAATAAGGATATTTTTTGGCCAAACACAAATAGAAAGTGTAAAACAAAAAGTATCTAAATCAATTTAGAAATTTATTTTCCTAAGGTTAAGCGTGCACGACCAGGAGACAGGTCTGTGCATTTCTCCAAAAATGATTTTGAGGGTTTTAATACTTAAGGGGGAAAGGACAGATACTTGGGAAAGTGGAGTCAATTTTTATAAGGTGTGGGTAGATAAGAGGCAAATGGTTGCCTTCTTTTGAGTCTTTGGTCAGCAGTTTACATGTGAGAGGTGGGTAGAGGAATAGTCACTTATGCATTCATCTAGCTCAGTTAATCTGCATTTTTACATAAGATAAAACAAACATAGGGTGCAGGAAGCAGTCAGATATGCATTTGTCTCAGGTGCAAAGAGGGATGACTTTGAGTCCTGTCCCTTGTGCTGTACCTGTGAGGACAAGCCATCAATTTACATTGTCAGAGTGAAATTCAATAGAACTCTTTTAGGGTAAAGATCTGGGGGGCCCACAAGGAATTTCCTAGTGGACAATATTGTGAGGGAGATACGCAGCTTTTTTTTCCTTGTAGCTGTTGTTTAGGAAATGAAACGGGAGACAGGTTTGCCTGGTGCACTTCCCAGCTTGACTTTTTTCTTTGACTTAGTGATTTTGGGGTCTCAAGATTTATTTTTCTTTCACAATGGTGTTCACTACCATAAGATCTTCAGAAAAGGAAATGTGGCAGGCCAGATCTCACTAATGCAGACCTCCATAACAGCTGTTTCAGTACTGACTGAGTGGTTAAGTCAAATATTTAAAAGCCAATGCCCTTATACAAAGGCTGGAAAGTAACAAAAGCCTATCAAGAGTTTTGCCTAGGTCTTTCCCAAAAGCATGACAAAATAAAGAAAGAATTCTTAACAGGATCCATTTAGGATTAAACAAGTTTTATTGTGGGTCTGAAGAAACTCACTCATCCTCCACAAACAAGTTTATTGGGGGTCTGAAGGAAATCCCTAAGCCTCTGTGATTTAGCAGGGGACAAGATAAGGGCAATCACTCAAGCACTTGTATCCATTTAGATGAAGTACATTTACTGAGGCTCCAGAGGAGGGTCTTCAGAACTCAGACCTTAGTTATAGATTAGAAGAAGTTGATCACTTATGTCTTTAGATGAATGCATACTTACATGTAAACATACAGCTTAGAAGGCATATAAGCTCTGGAAAACTTTGTAATTTTGAGTTGGTCTGGCAATAATTTTAAGGCCTTCTCCCTGCAAGTGGTTGCAGAGATAAAAACTCTCTTCCTTCCCTGTTCATCGGCATCTTGTTATTGGGCCACGAGAAATAGCAACCTGACCCTCAGTTTGGTTCAGCAGCAAAATTTGGCATGCCAGCCAGGAGGGACCATGATGGTGCTGTGTTCAGCAGCCAGAGGCTTGTGATGAGACTGTCTTCAGGAGGATCTCAGCAGCTGTCAGTGAGACTTTCCTGGGGCCCCTCCTGAGGGCTGTCGCATGCACCAAATTGCATGTCCCTTTCACCACTGGGGAAGAATGGAGATCAGGAGCAGATGCACTCATATGGTAAGTTAACCAGATCATATGCTGAGAGCCTACTGTTTTCCTCTCTGGGCTTGTTAAGCCATTTGTCTGCTACTGCCAAGGGAAGCAGTAGGGCTCACTCTGCTTTGTGTTTTGGTTGAGATGAAGTTTTGAGTTGGTTTTGAGTCTGTTTTTGCCTGAGTGCACTCCCCGCCCCTTGTGTTGTCCAAAATTTGTCTCTACTTATTTGTATATCTGTCTTATTCCCATTGATATCATGTAAACTTGAAAATGGGAGGTAATGGATCTGTTCCTGCTGAGAGGCCTATGGGAAGGAAAAGTATTATTTTTAGGTGCTCAATAGTTAAAAGTCAGATTAGTTAAAAGCTAACATCCAAAATGTGTATATGTAGGTGTGCATGGTTGTATTCAAGAGGCCTCCATATTTTTGTTTTTGTTTGTTTCTCTCCTAGGACCTCGTCTTTTTGAGCAAAAGTTTTTTTTTCTCAGTTTACTGAATTCGTTGTTTATTTTTTTCATTAATAGCTATTACAATAGAAGCTACTCTGGGGATTTAAAGAAAAAGTGTAATTTAGACACTTGGAAATGTCTCTGTTTAGAAAAAAAAGTTTTTTAAGTGCACTGTAAAAGCATCACATGGTCTAGCTTCATAATAATTCTCCCTTTTTGAAAACCCAGTATTCAGTGTGGACTCTGCCTAGAGCTCCAAGATCCAGTTAAAAGATAGGTAATCAATATCTAAATAAAGTTAGTCTCCTTATACAGTCCTATAATAAATTTCTATAATTTTATGTTTGATCTGGCATCCATCATTAATCTCCCTCTAGCACCACCCAGACTTTGTGTACCTTGAGATATAAATCTTGCCATTGGATTTTTCACCTAAGAGTTGTTTCCTTTCGTATGTAAATTTAGGGCTATCTACCCAACAACTGCCAGAGTAATAAATCAGGTTATCAAGACTTTGCAAGTCTAAGATAGGAAAAAGGAAGTCTTATTAATATATAAAATGTACTTCTATTGGCATGCCTAATATGCCTATGTATTCATGTTTTGCATACACCATGTTTCACTATTGAAAATATAGAAAAGAGTTCTAATTATTTGGCTCAAAGAAAAATAAAAGTGCTTAAAAGAAAACATCCAAAATGTGTATAGGTACATGTGCATGGTTGTATTCAAGAGGCCTCCATATTTTTGTTTTTGTTTGTTTTAACAGAGAAAGGGAGAGACTAGTCAAATGCTTTTTCGAGTTTATGCAACTTAAGTAAAATATTTAATAAATAAGCTAGCTTTAAAAATTATTGGTAAAGTAATATTAGCAATGTCTTAAGAGTTGCCAGCATACATTTTTGTTTGCATTTATTGATCAAACAATTCCATACTTATCTCTGCCAAATACTATAAGGTGTGAAAATTTGGCATAGAAGCTACAAAACTGTAACTCAGCCCAAAACAGAATGATCTTTGATTGTTTGATTTTTAATAAAACATTAATATTGGTTTAATAAAGGTAGCTATATCTTGAATTACTTAGTAAAATACCCTAACTTCTAATCTTGTGGCCTTAGGCAGTCTAGTCCAGAGATGTAAAGGAAGTTTGTCCTGGGAAAGGACTATTATTATCTAGTTTCAAAGCTAAACTATAAGCTAAATTAATGAACAAGAATAACTTGGAGGTTAGAAGCAAGATGGAGTCAGTTAGGTTAGATCGTTTCCACTCTCCCAGTTATAATTTTGCAATGGTGGTTTATAACTTTAAATCATGAATATCACAGTTTTCATAAATAATCTAGGTAAATGATTAAAATAATTAGATAAATGGGATACTTGTAAACAAACTTGTCAAATTGGAATCCACAGTTATATTAAACAACAGATATTTCATTATTTGTATATTTTCCAATTAAAAAAATCATAGGAAAACATTCTAAAAGTTGTGTCCCTTTTAAAGGGTAACTAATTTTTGTCTAATTCAAAGCTTATTTAAAGAGTTACGTATAAAACAAGATAACCAGGAAATAAGAGAGATATAAAGAAAGTTATAAAAATAAAGAGAGTTTTAAAGGTTATTGGTCAAATAAAACTGTTTTCAAAAATATAAGCACTTGGTTGAAATTATGCAGGTCAAATATTAGGTTTGCTAAATGCTTTAAGTCATAAACTGCTTTTTTGACTTAAAAATTGTTTACTTTGGAGTGTTAAGGTCTAGATAAGTCCTGAGGACATATGAAATTGGCCATGCCTCTAGCTATGTGAAAAGGTATTAAAGAAAAAAGATTTTATATAAGAAAGGATCTTGTATGGTAAATTCTTTTCCTGAAGTAAAATAACTGATTGTTTAAAAAGAGGGATATGTAGGACAAGTCAGAAAGTTAAAGCATGTTGTAGCTAGTCTGTGTAAGTCATGAAAGAATTTATGAAAGGGAATTTATGGAAGAAATGTTGTACAATTTAAAGGTGATTAGATCTCCTAAATGCTTGATGACCCTTAGCTATACAAATTGCCTGCTTTATGGATAGGTAAGGCCTGGGACACATGGAGTTAGACACTGGAATAAGTCAGAACTTGTCTGTCCTAGGCGCCACACCAAGTACATAATTAAAACCCCCAACTTACCAAGGTTTTCACCAAAAGTAAAGGTTGCTAAGAGTTAACAGTGTAACATGTATTTAAGACTATTGAGGAAAGTGTATGAGGAAAGTAAAATATTCTTTTGGCAAAAAGATTATAAGGAGGCATGAGAATGTGGATTTTTGCCTAGATTAAAAGATTAAAGGATTGTTTTAAGTTGGATAAAAAAAGATGAAGATTTAAGCAAGTATTAGAAGGTTCAATTGTAAAGGAAATTCTGTGTGTAAACATATTGGCTAAAGTTAAAGGGATATGATCCAGTTTTTCTGTAATTTGAGCATTAAAACAAAAGCATGGTTGGTTTCTCTTAGAGCACTAACCTGCTCTTTGACAAAAATTATAAAGGGTTATAAAATGTCTGTAAAAATGTTACCTTATGGTCAAACATTAAAATTGGATAAATATGTCTATAAGGTTTTATTAAGAATTGGGTTTAACATTAGTAGTACATTAATGTAAAGGTGAAATTTGGCTTATTTGGTATCAAAAATCACATGGGAAGCATTGCTAAATATAAAATGGGGTTTGGCTTTCTTTGGGCTATGTTTGTATAAGTACGTCATTGGTATATGTTCCCAAATCATGTGAAACTCCTATAATTCTGATATATCTTAGTATACATTATCAGCTATAATTATAATTGTTATGTTAAATTATTGTGTGTCACAGAGGTAACAGATTTTCTTGTCAATTGTGTCTTTAACTATGGCTATCTTAAAACTTTTATAATTCATAAACAATTGCTGTCTTGTTTTGGTCCTCTTTACAAGGTGGTTTTTAATCAGCTATAAAGCTGTAACAGGTGCTCTTGAATGCAAGCTTCTGATAACTTTGGAGATTGTGACATTAGAATAGAGGAAAAACGTTCAAGCCTTTTCAAGAGCTAAAATGTTAATTAATATCAAGCAGGACAGGAATTAACTGCATGATCGGAACTAATAGGAGAGTGAAATGATCTTTTTGACTTTTTGCTTAAACTGTTGCTAATTCTTTGTTTTGTTTTCAGAGTCAAGGAAACTTTTCTTTTGAGCTATTAACAACTTTTAACAATTGAGTATACTCTTGTGAACAAAATTTAGAGCATATTTGTTTCTTTCTATCTGATTTCTCCAGAATTTGGAAACTCTTTGTGAGTATTCTTAATGTATGGCAATATAGTAATTTGCGTAAGTGCAGTAAGAATCTCCTTTCTTTTGCAATGGTACACAATTGGAGAAATGGGTTATTTTACCAAGCTTTGACTGGAATGGCGTGGTTTCCTTTAAGGAATCAAATTTGACTTACGGAGCCAATAAAGCCCTTAGAAAACTGGCCTCATATTTTGTATACACAGTCCCTGAACAGGGTTTTTGAACTGTGGTAAGTAAACAATGTCACTTTCTGACAGGCACAGAAGCCCCAGATTTATCTTGAAATTCCAAAAGGAGAGGAAATTCATCCAATTCATAGATATTTGATGGCACAAATCCATGGCTGGGCTCAGCTTTAAAACAGTCTTATCTGAGTTTCCTCTGATGGAACAAAGTTCCATCAAAATCAATTTAAAAAGCCTATGTGAAAAATAGTTATTCTTGCTACACTGTATATAAATACTTAGACCAAATATAATAAAGCAAACCAGTCCTACCATGATTTTGTAACCAGGGTTGAGGGATGTGGGGGAGGCTTGGCTCCCTCCCTGATGGGATGTGCCCTGAGATTCTTGGGCTCTCACTCACCCAAGAATGAGGAGGAAGACCCTGACAGCATGGTGATATTTTTCAGGTAAATATCGGACCCAAAGAGCTTTGCAGAAAAGCGATTTATTAGGCAGATATATATATATATATATATACATATATACATATTTACATAGAGACAGAGAGAGAGAGAGAGAGAGAGAGAGAGAGAGAGCAAGCTCCCACACTATCATGGGAGGGGATCCAGAGATGGAGTCTGTATAGGTAAGGGAGTAGGGGGGATTTTAACCCCGGAGTTACTTCCACCCTATTCAAGTTCTTGTCCAATGAGAAGAGCTTTTTCAGACTTCCTCTGGAATGATTGATCTTCGACTCTGATATTGGATTGTTTGCCTGACTTGCAATTAAAGCCTCCTCCCTCGGAACTTTTGGCAGGCTTTCTAAACAAAGGAACCTCACCTGGGCTTTCTACCCAGCCTGCACGGGAAAGTTAGACAAAGAACTCTAGGTTTCTGGATGGAAAGGCATGGCAGTGGGAAGTTCTTGCCTTGGAAACTATGCCCCTTGTGGACCCAGGAAAAATAGTTAACATAGTCCCTCAATTTACCTTTTAATAAAAATGGGAAACTGGAGAGAGAAAAAGTATGTATCAAAAACTATAGTACACCTGTTGTTAAATTCTAATTTTGCCTGATGTTTTTCATTTTTGTTATTTTCTAGAGTTTGGATTAAATTCTATCTTTTCTGGCTATAGGTCTCCAAAATAATATTTTCAATTTTTTTCCTTTTCTTTTCCCTTCCCCCCATTTTTCCTATTTGGAAATCACTGAAACCTAAGCTGTGCTTTCCTAAAAGCCTGTGAACTGAAGACTAGAAATCTTCAACTTTAGAAGAAAATAGCAGCAACCTATCTTTATGTGTTGCTGTTGCACATTATTATGTTTCAGCAGGCACTGTATCTCCAGCCCCAAAACAGAGAGTACTACTGGGAACAAATTGACCTCTTCCACTTCAGCACTGTGTTCACTGCCCCATAATGACAACCCTCTATCAGCAGAAAGTAGCTAGAAAGATTACAAAACCCCATCTCCCTATGATTCTCCTGATAAATAACTATATAGGTATGATAGAAATCATGCACAAATTGGCAGTGGGGATTGTGATAGGCCTTCATAACAATTGTTTGGTATTGACTGAGTAATTAAGTTAAATATTAAAAGCCAGTGGCTTTATACAAAGGCTGGTATATACCAAAAGCCTATCAAGGCCTTTATACAAAGGCTGGGATATACCAAAAGACCATCTCACTAACACAGGCCTCCATAAGAACTGTTTCTGTGCTGACTAATTAAGTTAAATATTAAAAGCCATTGGCTTTATACAAAGGCTGGAATATACCAAAAACCCATCAAGAGGTTTGCCTAGGCCTTTTCTGGACCTTAAAACATCACAAAATAATGAAGGCATTCTTAACAAAATAATGAAGGCATTCTTAAAATAATGAAGGCCTTCAAAATAATGAAGGCATTCTTATCCATTTAGGATTAAACAAGTTTTATTGTGGGTCTGAAGAAACTCATCAGGCCTCCAAAAACATGTTTATTGGGGGTAAGAGGGAACTCCTCAAACCTCCATGATTTAGCAGGGGATGAGATAAGGGTAATCACCCCAGAACCTGGACCCATTTAGATTAAGTAAATTTACTGAGGCTCCAGAGGAAGGTCTTCAGGACTCAGACCTTAGTTATAGATTAAAAGAAGTAAATCATTTATGTCTTTAGATGAATGCACACGTATACGTAGACATATAGAAGATACATAAGGTCTGGAAAATTTTGTAATTTTTTGTAGGTATGGCAATAATTTCTAGGCCTTCTCCCTGTAACTGGTTGGAGAAATAACCCACTTCCTCCTCAGTTCAGCTGCATCTCATTATTGTGCCAAGAGAAATAGCAGCCCAACCCTCAGTTTGGTCCAAGAACAGAAACTGGATGAACACTATCAATAGAGCTCTTGGCAATGATGGAAACGTTCTATAAATTTGCTGTACAGTAGTCATTATTCACATGTGGCTGCTGAGCACTTGAAATGTGGCTAGTGAGATGGAGGAACTGAGTTTTTAATATTACTCCATTTTACTTAGTTTGAACTTCAATAGCTACATATAGCTAGTGGCTACTGTATTGAACAATGTAGTTCTAAAATATGTACTTCAAGTAGAAGGAAAATGATCCCAGAGGGGACATCATAAGTAGAAGAAGAAATGAATAGCAAAGAAAGTTCTAAATATATACACAAATGTAAATGAACACTCATGCTATAAAATAATGTTATTTTAGAGGGTTTTAAAGTATATAGAATTAACATATGTGGCATTAAAAGCATATAAGTTGGGAGAGGATTGAGGTAAGTGAAGGTGTTCTGTGGGCCTTAAATTATATTGGAGGAAAATACAGCTACTCATTAACATTAGGTTTTTAAATAAATTAAGGATTCATGGATTACAGAGTAATTTTAGGTAAGTGCTAAAAACAGAGAAAATAAATGCATAAGTTTCAAACTAATAGGAAGAAAAATGAATGATAGAAAATATTCAAACCAAAAGAAAGTAAGAAGGGGGAGAAGAAACAGAATGAGAATAACAAATAGAAAACACTATACCATTAGTTGATTTTCAGTCCAAATGCTCTATTTAATTGATTTAAGGGCAAACATTTATTCACATTTTTACATCTCTGAAATGGGGAGGCATATGCCAAGCTGCATGTATTACAAGCTGTGTCAGTCAGCTTGTGTCAACTTGGTCAGAACTCTTCATTTGGTCATCAGTTGAGTTTTGCATGTCATTGTCATTACATGTTTGTGTTTAATGCTGTTGAAAATGTCTTCAAAAAGATGCCCTCTGGCTTTTCATAGAAACAGAGCAGTAGGATGAAAATTTAATATTAGTGAAGCAATTCCATTCTTTTTTGCAAACATCAAGAGCTACAAAAAAGAAGCTACTCATGACTTGAAGAAGCTGTGTGCTTTTTCTTTGCTTCTGGGAATGTAAAACCAGAGAAATTATCATCTCTCTTAGAACTGATGAAAGAAATATTAAAGCACAGAGAAACTGATGTGACTGATTTATACACAACACAGAGATATTGTTAAGGTGTTGTGTCTCAGGACCTAACTGGTGGTGTTTCTCTTTTTAATTCATACATAAAATATGGCTGTGTTTTACAATCCATGGTGTTTTAGATGTTTGATGAAAATGATTTATATTATAAAGCTGAATAAGGAGAGCAAACAGAACCCATGCTGGTTTTAAGAGAGAAATATCTAAAATCAACTGGGCATGGTGGCTCATGCATGTAGTACCAGTTCTTTGGGAGGCAGAGGTGGGTGAATCACCTGAGGTCAGGAGTTCAAGATTAGTCTGGCCAACATGATGAAACCCCATCTCTACTAAAAATACAATTAGCTGGGTGTGGTGGTGGGTGCCTGTAATCCCAGCTACTTGGGAGACTGAGGCAGGAGAATTGCTTGAACCTGGGAGGTGGAGGTTGCAGTGAGCTGACATTGTGCCATTGCACTCTAGCCTGGGTGAGAGCACAAGATGCTCTGTTAAAAAAAAAAAAAGAAAGAAAAAAGAAAAGAAAAGAAAGAAAAGAGATACATCTAAAACGTAAGAATGGAGAAGGTTGAAAGAAAAAGAGTTGAGGGGGAGGATCCAAGATGGCCTAACAGGAACAGCTCCAGAGTGCAGTTCCCAGCAAGAACAATGCAGAGGGACAGTGCCCACCACGTTTCCAAACAAATTATCACTGCCCCCAGACCAGGGCAGTTTCAGACCAAAAAGTGCCATGAGTTTTCAGCATGGCAGTTTCAGCCGGTGCTGGCTTCGTGCACAGTAACTCACACAAATCTGGGCAGCTGTTTCAACTGGCAACCTGGAATGCCTGAGAGACAGAGTTGCCCAGTCAACTGAAAGGGAGGGGAACGAGACAGGAAGCCAGGCGATCTGGCTCGGCAGGTACCACCCCCACAAAACAAGCAATCTGAAACACTCTGGACTGAGAGTTTTGCAGCAAGTGCAGCTGGGCCCAGGATGGTCCAGCTCAGTGGGGGGAAGGGCTACCACCACTACTGAGGCAGTCTACCACTACTGAGGCTGTTCACACAGCAGCTGTGCAGAGCCTGTGGCAGCTCAGCAACGCCTCTGCTGGTAGACTGTGATTAGACTACTCTGTGCAGGGCAGGGCATCTATGAAAAAAGGCAGCAGCACATCAGGAACGTATAAATAAAGCCGATCTTCCTAGGACAGAGCACCTGGGAAGAGGCTGTTATGAGTTCCGCTGCAGCAGACGTAAAAGCACCTGCCCAGCAGCTCCTCATGGAACAAGGGAGCTCCCAGCACAGCCCTTGAACTCCTATAAGGGGCAGACTTTCTCCTCAAGCAGCTCCCCAACCCCCATATACCTAAAGAGACACCTCATAAAAGAGAGCTCAGGCCAACATCTGGCAGGTACCCTTCTGGGATGAAGATAACAGAAGAAGAAACTGGCAGCAACCCTTACTTTTCTACAGCCCCTGTGGGTGATCACCAGGCAAGCAGGGTCTGGAGTGGACCTCCAGCAGTCTTGCAGCAGAGGGGACTGTTAGAAGGAAAACTAAAAAACAGAAAGAAATAACTTCATCATCAACAAAAAGGTTGTCCACTCTGAGACGCCATCTGAAAGTCACCAACCACAAAGACCACAGGTAGATAAATCCACAAAGATGGGAAGAAACCAGTGCAAAAAGGATGAAAACACCAAAAACCACAATGCCTCCCCTCCTCCAAAGGATCACAACTCCTCATCAGCTAGGGATCAAAGATGGATGGAGAATGAATTGGATGAATTGACAGAAACAGGCTTCAGAAGGTGGGTAATAACAAACTTCTCAGAGCTAAAAGAACATGTGATAACCCAATGCAAAGAAACTAAGAACTAGAAAAAAGGTTAGATGAGATGCTAACTAGAATAAACAGCTTAGAGAAGAATACAAATGACTTGATGGAGCAGAAAAACACAGCATGAGAACTTTGCGAAGCACACACAAGTTTCTATAGCCAAATAGACCAAAAAGAAGAAAGGATATCAAAGATTGAACACAAACTCAATGAAATAAAATGAGAAGTCAAGAATAGAGAAAAAAGAGTGAAAAGAAATGAACAAAGCCTCCAAGAAATATGGGATTATATGAGAAGACCTAATCTATGTTTGATAAGTGTACCTCAATGTGACAGAGAATGAATCCACCTGAAAAACACTCTTCAGGATATTATCCAGAAGAACTTCCCCAACCTAGCAATCCAGGCCACCATTCAAATCCAGGAAATACAGAGAACACCACAAAGATATTCCTCAAGAAGAGCAACTCCAAGGCAAATAATCGTCAGATTCACCAGTGTTGAAATAAAGGAAAAAATGCTAAAGGCAGCCAGAGAAAAAGGTCAGGTTACCCACAAAGGGAAGCCCATCAGACTCACAGCAGATCTCTCAGCAGAAACCCTACAAGCCAGAAGAGAGTGTGAGCCAATATTCAACATCCTTAAAGAAAAAAACTTTTAACCTAGAATTTCATATCCAGCCAAACTGAGCTTCATAAGTGAAGGAGAAAGAAAATCCTTTATGGACAAGCAATTGCTAAGAGATTTCCTCACCACCAGGCCTGCCTTACAAGAGCTTCTGAAAGAAAGACTAAACAAGGAAAGGAACAACCAGTACCAGCCATTCCAAAAACATATTAAATGGTAAAGACCATTGACACAATGAAAAAATGGTCAACTAACAGGCAAAACATCCAGCTAGCATCAAAAT
>CAUYQU010059774.1:0-34301 GCA_963574635.1 Cheracebus regulus
TAGAAGCCTTGGAACGAGTATAAATAATGGCTGTTTAGCGGAGAAACCCATGTCCTCTCTCCATAGGGCCTGTTTTACTATGATGTAAAAATTAGGTCATGTACATTTTCATATTAAACTTTTTGTTAAATAAAAAAAAAAGGGTTGGAATTTATGAATGCTGTATTGTAAGAGAGGAAGAGAAACTCATCGTCCCATCGGGGTGTGGAAGTGGAGAAGGGTACTCAGACAAGTGCTTGTGAAAGAGACGGCATTGCATCTAGACCTTGAAATATGGTAAAAATTTAGATACTCAGAGATTATAAGTGCGGAGAAGGAAGTAGCAATTCACCAGACATTTAGTCAATACTACCAAGTCAACATCGCTTCCTTCCAACAGTGCAACATAAGGAAGCACACATCTTCAATAAAATTAATAGTGCCCCTCTTCCCTCTGAAACTTACATTCTTTAGGACATAGGACCTACTAGGACAATAAGGACCTACTAGGACCAAATAAGCTCACTAATACATTTATAATCTTCACTCACTGTCACATGAAGTAAGCCACCTACTAGAATAAGTTGAGAAACACTTTCACTTTTTTCCCCTATTTCCATATTTACCCAAGCAGTTTTAGAAAATGCAATGGACTGCCTACTATACATGTATACTGCAATTGAGCAATCCAGTAAAGGGATGGCAGGTGTTGAGAGCTGGGTTTCTCACGTCGGAGTGAGAAGTTACAGATGAGCAGGAAAGGAGGCTAGAATAATCCGTGTCATGATGCATTAGAGGTGAACACAGCAGCATGACACTTAGCTGAATAGAAGCACAGGTATGTTTATGTGCACAGGATAGTATACACACGTATACCTCCTTGCTCTGTCAGCTGAGAAGACCTAAAAGTAATGTATCCCTAGTAGCAATGCACACATCCAGCACCTAGATGGAGGTTTCTAATACCATTCTCCAATGAAAGACACCAGCGTTCTTTGGAGAAACGACTCATTCCAAGATGGGGACAGGAAATATACAAAATGAGCCTATAGCTTCTTATAGTGCTAGAGTTAAGAAAGTGCTCAAAAGCATGTGAGCACACCGCAACAATGGGGCTACGTCAAAGATATACAAGAGCCAACTTAAAGAGCTCTCAATGCAAAAGCTGGAAATGTTTGAGCACTAAAATAAAGTGGTAATAGACTATCACCCAAAGTATAACATAAATATCCACGAACCTACACTGCTAAGAATGATTGAATAAACAAATAAGTGGCAAAGAAGAGACGAATCTTCTGTACAGAAGAATTCCAACGTGTTTATTTAGATACTCTGCCCTTACAGAAGTGGAGCTTCACTCTGCTCCTTAAGCTGCACATGGTGACTGCCTTCCAAAGGGTACAGTATGGAAAGAGAGGAAAAAAGAGTCACTTCACAGTGCAGAAACCTGACAACCACTAGCTCCAGCCAGATAATCAAGGTTAACATCAACAGTGGTAATAAGTCATAATGAATAGGATGGACTCTTGATATGATGAGAATGGAACTTTATCTCTGCGGTACTCCTCCCCAAAACACATAACTCTGGTCTATTCATGACAAAAGTATAAGTCATACTCAAACTGGGGACACTACAAAATACAAGACACGTAATTCTCAAAATGGTCAAAGACATCAAAAACAAGACAGTGTAAGAAATCATCACAGACCAAGAAGGACTGAGGTGGCATGATAACTGATTGTAACACAGTATCCTGCTTAGCTCCGGGGACAACAACAACAAAAAATGACAGTAGAGACAAACAGAAAATTTGAATAAAAGGCAAACTTTACAACAATAATGTAACAACACTGGTTCATTGTGACTAAGGAACTGTATTAATGTGAAGTGTTAATTACAAGGGAAATTGGATATAGGGCATATAAGAACTCTCTGTACCTTGATAATAATTCTGGAAATCTAAAAATAAAAGGTTTATTTTTAAAATGCAATGGAAATGCTTTCCTCTCAAAAACTCTCTGCAAAATATGCTAACTGCTGAAGTCTTGAAGCAAGTCTTTCTAAAGCACTGGTCCTTCCACCGGTTGGCTAGAGCAAAAGTCAATTGTAAAAGATACCTTCTATTATGCTCACTTGTCTGACTTCTTAGGGGCCATGTGGAGCCCCCAATCCACCTAATGAAGTTCCCTTCAAATTAAGAGACAAGACATGGAAGGGAAAGAAATGTAGAAATGACAATTTCTGTTTCCAAGCTCACTGCCCTATTCCAGAGAATCTTAACACTTTCCTAGACTGAATATTGATCCTTTGACATTCAACACAGATGTCCTCTCATGAACTGCCTTCAAATAATACATGAAGGAAAAGAGAGGGGCAAAAGCTGTCTTCTCCAATCCACTTCAGCTTTGTTAGCTACCTGTTTCACTTGTTTTATCAACAGTGACAAACAGTGTGAAGCTGTGCTGTGTCGGATGGACCTTCTGATCACTGAATCACTGAGCTGTTACTACCCTTAAAGGAGGTGTTTGGCCAGGCACAGTGGCTCACGCCTGTAATCCCAGCACTTTGGGAGGCCAAGGCGGGTGGATCCCCTGAGTTCGGGAGTTCAAGACCAGCCTGGCCAACATGGTGAAACTCTGTCCCTACTAAAAATAATTAGCTGGTCATGGTGGCAGATGCCTGTAATCCCAGCTACTCCGGAGGCTGAGGCATAAGAAGTGTTGGAACCTGGGAGGTGGAGGTTGCAGTGAGTTGAGATCATACCACTGTACCCTAGCCTTGGTGACAGAGCAAGATCTGTCTCAAAAAAAAAAAAAAATCAGTGTAATAATCATGTGTACCTCATAGTGTGTGGCACAAGAAAAAAAAATGCTCAAGCAAGTTAACTGTTTAAAAAAAGGTGTCTTTCAGGGGAAAAAAACTTTTCCAGTATATGGTATATTGCATAGTAAAGAATGGCAGGCACTGGCTTGAAGCATAGATATAAGAAGGTTACAAAACAATTTCCCAAGATATGTTCTTAAAAGGGAGTCACATGGACATCAAAAAATATCCTTTTGCATGATATCTCCTTTTTTTCATTGCCAGTTTTGGACTATAAGAATACAGGCATCTTTGGTCTAATGTAATATCTATCTATCCATTCATCCATCCATCCATCCATCCATCTGCCCATCCACACAAGCATATCCGCAAGTTACCATTTCTTTATCAGGCCTCTGATGACTTAGCTGGTGGCAGATAGCTACACAAGTGATGGAGAACCAAAGGCTCTTAGTGCAAAGGTGAGAGAGGAAATGAGATTGAGGGATGACAGTGGTCTGTGGACACAAGGAGGGTAAGACAATACAAATGCAAAATTGAAAATACTAGTAATCAATTGTGGTTGTCAATAACAGAGAGCAAGAGTGAGTTCAAATATTATAGCATAACAACAAACAAAAATCACTGCTATTATGCAAAGTGAGGAGGACTAAAGTAAAATAAACTCAAGGTAATAGAAAATAAAAATAATGCATGGAACTTTACAATAAAGGAAGAGAAACAAGGGAAATATTAAGGAAAGTGACCTGGGAGGAATTTATCTGATGGAATTTGGGGGCTGAAGTTAAGCAGCCTCTTCAGCCTCTCTTGAGAACAGGTGCCTTGGTTTTTCCTGAAATTCCTATATGGAGCAATGTGCTGTGCAAATATATTAATCACACCTACAATTAGCCATTTGCTTGACAGGAAAGGTCTGGAGCCACTGAGCCTGAAGATGGGAGGTGTCCCTAAACCCGAGAACTCCCACAGTAGGGATAAGATTTTACAGTGAAGTGAATTATTAAGGTCAGGTGAATAACTTCTTTTTATTACTCAGTGGTTCTCGATTTCACGGCCACTACCAGGGAAGGAGGCAAGTACCGAGTACTCTGCTTGAATTTTCTCTAAGGAGGGGGAGAAAACCCACCACTCTAAATACTAAAAATAACTTAAACCACACCATTTCCTTTGGAAAGACAACATGTTTATGAACTGTGACCATTCTCTCCAAGGAATCAGAATCCTGCCTTTTCCCTTCTTCCTAAGTCCCCACGTTTCCTCTGTTCACTAGATCATTCTGAAAGGAACATACAATTACCTTTCCTCGACCACAGCTGCTTTTGGTTCTAAAGTAAAACTCACAATATACACCCAGTATTCTTGTTCTTCCTAACTTCATGCCTGAAGAAGGAAATGTCTGTATTGAGGCAGTTTAGAATATAGAGGAACTTACACAACAAAATATGACTTGTTCTTCAAAGCAGTCACCTTGGGGTCTCCAGACACGTATCTAAAGACACAGTCACTATTCACAACAATCTTTGGAAGTCTGCTTTGGATATTGCTTTTATGAGAAAATCAGGCTCAACTTTATGGCTGAAAATATTATTTCCTAGCTTCATCATTAATGGGACAGCAAGTCCCTTTGGTTTGAAAAAGTCCATTCTCTACGGGCAAAGATTTGCCACAGTGAAGAGACTCAAAAGAATGTATGATAGCTGAAGACAATTAAACACAGAGGATTCCGAACCTGTGCAAGCGACTCACTGGAATGTGTGAGCAGCCTCCTAGTGTTTACTGGGGATAGAATCCCAGCCACCTGGGAACAAAAGCTGAGATATGAGTGCTAATGAAAAAGGCACCCCAGACCTGATCACATCACTTTATAATTTCATATAGAAAATGTAGTTATAAGCATCTCTAACTCTCACTCTGTTTTAAATTCAGTTACCTAAAAATGTGATTTTTTTCCCCCAACATTCATGGAAAAAGAATTTTGATCAGAAATTTTCATTTTGTTATTTTAACTTGAAAGCTCTAATAATATTATGTAATAAGAATGTTATAAAATTCTATTAATTGAAGAGAGAAATAAATTGACCTCACCTAAAACATTTTCTCTCAGGTACCAAAAAAATCCACTTAAGACATATAACCAAATGTTATTTAATATTTTAAAAAGTAACACAATCCAAAATGGATATTTCACACAACACTACATAAACAACATGAACACAATATCACCATATGGAGGGACTTTCAAATATAGACTTACAAAAATCCCTGTCCTTTTTTTTCTTTTAAGTTATTATACTAAGCATGACAAGTAATCATCATTTACAATATGGTACACTGACGCGATAAAAACCATGTTACAAATGTGCTGTTATAAATCAGTAACATTAGGGAAGACATTTCATGAACTGTAATTATTTCATATGAAATACTATACAATATAAACAGAACATCCATCTTGGATGACCTTTACAGCAACCAGAGACCAAGTAATTTAAAATGTTTTTTTTTTCAGTGCAAACACATTTTATTCAAGGCAGTCTTGGCTGCAAAACTCCTTTCTAACATACAGTAAATCCCACTTGCACTTTCTTAATTCATTTACCCTAATGCAATAGTCACATTCAGCCACTCAGAGAAAGATACCTGCAGAATTATGATTCCTTTAAACTTGACGTTTAAATGTAATTCTCTTCTAGATCATAGTATCTGTGTCAACTGCTCTAAGGACTTTAATTTGTAGCTGTTGATACTTTATGAAGGTGACCCTAGGGCAGCTGTATTCCTAACCCAGCAAGTGTGCATGATACTGCAGTGTTCTGCCCTTCCCATGTGGAAACCGTGGCGGTGTGTCAGTATCTAGGTGGGAGAATGGAAAGGAGTACCTTGGAGGAAAGAAAGTGGAGGAGCTGCTGCGTACTTCATGGTTAATTTCCTGGAACTGCAGAGGACAGATATTGGATCTCACGTCTCACATTTGGTACCTCTTCTCAGTGGGAGCAAGGGAACCGTTTTACTAAGGTCAGCCTTGGAACAAGGAGGCAGGCAACTGTACATGGACCAGCCAAGCTTCTAACCCTACATTTCCAACCTTCCAGAATCATCGCTGCCTGACTTGAAACACCACATTCCCTCCTTGGCATGGTGGGGTGTGTGTGTGTGTGTGTGTGTGTGTGTGTGTGTGTGTGTGTGTGTGTGTGTGTGTGTGTGTGTGTGTGTCTGTTCACATTTGAAGCCAACAATGAACAATTAAAGCCCTATAACTGATCATGGACAATCGTAAAAAGGAAGTTTAGTTCCCCCTTGAGTCTTGTAGAATTCTAAATCTTGTGAATCATCAACTGTAAGTCATAGAACAACTGTAAAAACACAGGATTGTGTGTTAGGGGAGCCATCGCTGGGAATCTCTTTGTGGCCTGCTGCTGCAAAAGATGCAGAATATTAACTCAATAGGAAGGTGCCAATGTCTGTCTGAAACACACAAGGAAATTTAATAATGAATGTTTTCATATAGGTAATTTATGAAACATCTCCTGAATAAGAATCTGTGGGAAACTACTGGATGTATCCTTAATACCATAAGACCCTCTGGGAGAGGAATGGGGTGACAGCTGATTCTTTTATCTTACTTGGCAAAACTCAGACGGACAGTAATCTCTTTCCTGTCCACATTTTACTAACCCAAAGCAAAACAGTGTTTTCCATGGCTTTTGTATTCATGTTTCCTGTGTTCTAGCTCCCCCAAGCCCTAAACATGTGCAGAAAAGTCACTCACTACCCGAAGAGCCCTGGATGACATTGACAATGGGCAGGATGGTCCTAGGGGAGAGGGGGAAAGGAGAGGTCGCTTCTGCTTGGGCCCGCCGTGGTTGATAGCACACGGCTGGTTGGTTCTGTGACTGGCCTGTGGCAATGGAGCAGATCCCCGTCAAATATCATCTATCTCCTAATTCAAGAAAATACTTAGAACTGGATCAGCTCCCTCAGAAATCCAGCTTCTCCAAAGTAGGACTCGATATATGGTACTGAATTTCTAGGGTGCTAAGGAGCACGGTGATGAGTACTTGATAAAGTTTTTAATTAAAATTGGTGTGTCAGCACCTTCCACTGCCAGGAGCAGTCATGTTCCTGAAAGATGGTATTTTAGCACGGAAACTACGGAAACCCAATATGAAACTGTAAACAAGGCTGTATGTCCAGATCTGCTTCTGACTGCGATGGCACTGGGCAGATCCATCAATCTCCCGCTTCATCCATCGATACCAGTAAGGTGTGCTGAGGTGTAAAATTCCAAACACCCTGAACCTTTTTTTTTTTTTAATGAAAATGGACAAAAGTGTCAAGTTGTATTTGTTTTCTTTGACTTTATTAGCACACATCAGAAAAATAGCATTGTATTTAGTGATTCTCATGATGGTCTATCAAACAGATAGAAAATAGATCATCAATAGCTGCCACTGTGTTTCTGGGTAGTCTTAAGTCACTCCTTTTCTTTGTTCAAGTATGGGTATTACAAAGGTGACCTGTCTTGTTAATTGTTTGTGAATCTGAATGCTTTGCAAGCATTTTGAGATCCCAAAGTGAATCGTGCAAAGTCATTATCGGTTGTTGTTGGTTTTTAAATCAAGCTCCAAATACTGCCCATGTTATAAATGGTGAGACTTTCAAAAAACGATCACTATTGTACTGTGAGCAATATGTTTGTAATTTAAGTTAAAAACTTTATTTTCAAGTACACTTGGTGGTGAGAAGTGGTTTGTCCTGGGTAGAATTTTGCAAAGCTGCGCCAACCTAAAAAAGGAACAATGTTTCTGCTTCCACTGAACAGGTTTCTTCTCCCCATGGTGACTGCAATATAATTTAAATTTACATTTTAGAAATGCTGGTTGGGTTATGAAAAAGAGGGACCTGGGAAGAGCTGCTGTTCAGATCATTGTTACTCTAGATTAACTTTGAACTGACGCTTCCTGAACTTGACCTTCACAACATCAGAGAAGCAGTAATTTGTTATTTTTAATCCAGCTAGTCTCCATTCACCTCTTCTATTGGTTTTCTCTATTAGATGGCATCCCCGCTTTCATATGCTCATTATGGCCCCCTGAGATGTGCAAAATATATATAATGGAATACAAATCATTTAACAGAAGTTGTGGAATTCACAGCACAGCTCTTTTAATTACAGTGGAGTTTGGGCTCGACACGGTAGCATGCGGGTGAAGGCAGAGCCCACAGTGCTTCAAGGTTGGCAGTCCACATTGCTTGTGTGTCTTCTGTTACTGAAAACTGAGACTTCAAACCAGATTTCCAAAGAAGTAAATAGCTCGCCCAATTACGTTCACCCATTGGCTCTTTGCCAGAGAACTTTTAACAGGAATGGGTGGGTTGGGGAGGGGGCACAAGAATTTTTAAACTTCGGTTCATTCCTAACAAAATCAAGTGCGCTTTCGTGGGGAAGAGAGAAGACAGGATTACATCTGAAAGCCAAACAATGGCATAAGAGAAAGCCATGGCGATGGAGAAGTCATGAGTCCACAGAGGCAATCACCGACACACACAGAACGCCATGGCCTAACGCTGAAGGAAGTGTTCAACTTTGCTCTTCTGAATGATACACTTTAACACACGGCTGCCATTTCATCAAATTTATGGAGGTAGTTATATGTAAAAATAAAAATTACCATAAAGTAATATGCTGTATCATAATAATACATAAGTGTGCAAAATGCCGACAGATGTGTTGACCCTTTCACAGAGATTCAACCAGATTCAGTTGTGTAAACCTTTCAGTTGCTAAACCCTAAGACGGGATAAGCAGTCGTGTAACACAAAGCTATGATTTCACTGGAGGAAAAGCATACTGGCAACGCCGGGCGAGGACCCCACCGTCCGGACCGAGAGCCTCACTGGGACCTCGGATGACATGTGTAATGTGACGCTGGCCGCCACTCCTCCCCCATTCAAGAGTCTCCATCAGATTCAGACAATAATATTTTTATATGCAACATCTGCTTACAGGGTATCATCTTTAAAGTCCATCATTTCTACACAAACGGCTGCTGGTCTAAGGGAGGTTTTAAAAAGTCATGTACCCCATAGCATCAGGCAAACAGTGTACATATTTATTGGAATAATGTCTTCTGTAAACCTATATCTCGTGGAATACCAATAAATTCCTATTTTAAAGCTTCTTTTAAAGGTAATGCTTTCCTTTCCTGTTCACACAGCATTCGATTATTTCAATGGCTACTTTCAGAGGATCAACTAGAGGCTGATGTATTGTTTCAATGATTCTATTATTTATGAACTATTAGTAGAAAAAAAATTTGAGAGCAGGTTTTTGGAAGAAATGAATTTAGACACAAATTTAGTAACAATATGATATATAACTCCCCAAGGAAACAAACTATGCAGTCTATTAGATACACAATCATTCCTTCTGGACATAGTTAAGCCACAAGACAAACAATGAGTCAAGGCATGCCTTGGAGGAAATACGGCATGAGACTGAAAGCCAAAAGGCTTAAGCATGTCAATGGTATGGGAGTTTACTACGAAACGTGCTGAAGTTTCACTAGAATAAGCACAAAAAAGGAATTTATAGCAAACTCAGGGAGTCCAGTTTGACCCAATGCAACTTCCAAATAACTGAAAAACTATGAGGGAGTATTTAGAGGTTTCAAGAATGAGTCCAACTGTGTATAGGACTGGATACCTTAAACAGATTGCTAGTGATTAAACCTGATACAAAAATGATGTGTCTCACAAATCATATGCCAATTACTGAAATCGGAGGGGAAAATATTCTGGATTTATTTGGGGATATATATATATGTGTTTTATGGTGTATAGCTCCCAATAGCACACGCCACTAAATAAAATAAAACTTTATGTCAGACACTTTCTTGTGTCATATGTAACCTTTCTGCAAATAATATCCCATTACTACAGATCCGTGCCACTGTTCTCAGAAAATAAAACATGGGAACGTTGGAATGTCTCTTTGCTATAAGATCAAATTACTGGCAATCCCTTTGCTGCTGGGTCTTCTTTGTGTTCAACATGACATTGTAAACCAAAGCAAAATGTTAACAAACCATTTTGAGATAAGTTGGGCTAATTAACTACACATCCACCTAAAATCGCCTCCTGAAATTGGTTACAAAGTATCTGTAAACATTACTCTGGCATAGTTCATGTATGCATAATTGTTTTTCTGATAAATTTTAGGGGAGTACAAATTAGGATTATACCACACTAGCAGAATGAGCACATTCTGTTGTTCATAACATGGGCACATGTAGATTTCTAATCAAAAATTATTTTAAAAGTTTTCTCTATAGATATCTTCCCAGGAATAAAAGGCCTGAAGTTCAACTCTCCCTAAATTTGCTCTTTCCTATAACCACTAAAAATTATCTCCCACAGCCTAATTTAGGCATTCTATTTAAAACTACATAAAATAGATTTATGTCCTTCCATTAGAAAGAATAACATCCTCAGGCCATACTCTTCATTTGTATCACAAAGAACATTTTGCTTTTAAACAAACTAATTATTGTATCTATTAGAGTAAGATAGGGTCATCCTAAGTATCACAAGGAGGAAATTCTCTTCCTTCAATATTTGAGTAATACCTTTTACAAGTCCACACCACCTCTCCCAACACCTAGTGCTATGCCCCGGCCAGACTGGAAATTCCTTTCCTTTGTCCACTTCAGATTCAAAGGCCTATATCCCTGTTTGCGATCATGGAAGGTTAAAAATCAGACAAGCATCTGTTACATTTGAAAACAAAATCCTGAAAAGAGACACTCCCAGCGATTTCCATTGCGACCCCTTCTCACACACTTCCATGGGCTCCTGCAAAACAGTGTCACGAAAACTCACAGTGAAAAATGACTGGTGCATAAACAATTCACACACAAAGGGCTGGGGTCCCTTCTAGTAGGTTTGGTATCTATTTCCCTCAAGGTGGACCCTTGCATTTGACATTTCATGGTGGCTTAGTTTTTTTTTTTTTGGAAGTGTCAAGGATCAGTTCTGTGGCACCGTTTAACCACAGACTGGGAGCAACACGCATCTGTGGCATTTTAAAATGGAATTGGCAACTGCATGACATTGAAAATGCATATTACACTTACAGTGTCTAGACTTTCCTATGTGTGCTCAGATACAATTAGTGAAGCAAAAGTATACATATCACCCCTACTGTTATTCAGTTGCTACAGAGCCATAAATGTGAAAAGCAATACTCTGAAATAAAGATTTTTTTTTGTTTTTTTCTTTGCCCTAGCCCTACTTAGCAGCACAGTTTAAGTAAACACAAAAACTGTGTGGTTGAGATGCTTGTCTTTCCAAAGATGTAAACATCGGTCCCAGTGTCGTAAACTTTGCTGTATCGAATGAGACAGAAGATCTGAGGCAGAAGACTATCACACACTAGTAACAGAAGCTTGCAAGCAGTTGGAAGGTTTCTGTAGCTTCTCAGCTTCATTTGTCGGGGGGTCCGTGCTGGCTCGGAAGTTGAAGGCTGGACCAGCTCCACCATGGGCCGGGCTCAAAGCGGGGTTCTGACGACGGTTACTTTCAACAATGCTTGACGTGTTGGAAGCCAGGCTCTCCCGAGTACTAAAAGAGTAAAAAGGGTTTGTTTTGTTTTGTTTGGAACATAAATAATTATAAGTTGAGCCCCAGAGGAAGAGCAAATGATGTCGTTAATGGATTTCCTCTGTTGGTTCATAATGTCATATCAATATACATCTCCACTGATTATTCACATCTGCCTCTCCACCACGGGCTCCAGAAGCTTCCAGAGACATGTAATAATCAGCAGCACGCTCAGTGAATAAAGGTTTTTTTAAACAGCTAAATGCACTTTGAAATGTCTTCTTTTCACACTCAAGGAAACGACTTCAAAATTTGAGGTGATGGCTAGCTATCACAGTAGTTTTTAAAATGGATACTCATAAATACACCTAAGTCATTATTTCATTTCAGGCTGGAAATTCATTGGCATAACCGCTCCAGAACACACTCGGTAATTTTACTCCAATGATTCCATTTGCATTATGGATTAGCAGATTTCAATTTTGGAGGACTCTGGGCATGCCCCTTTTTGGGGACCCTGAGCATTTGCCGCACAGATAGGAATAAAATTCATTTTAAACGTTTTATTCCACTGTTTCCAATTTTAGCACTTTAGTTACAATACATTCAATAAAGGACCTTAGATTTTTTTTTCCCCATTCATCTTTTAAGTTTACATTCATTTCTACCCCACTTTGACAGGATTGTTTTTGTTTTAGGGTTTTTTTTTTGTTTTGTTTTTTCTGGAGACAAGGTCTTGCTCTGTCCCCCAGGCTGGAGCGCAGTGGTGCAATCTCAGCTCACTGCAACTGCTGCCTCCCAGGCTCAAGCGATCCTCTACTTCAGTCTCCTGAGTAGCTGGGACCACAGATGTGTGCCACCACACCCAGCTAATTTTCGTGTTTTTAGTAGAGACCGGGTTTCGCCATGTTGCCCAGGTTGGTCTGGAACTCCTGAGCATAAGCAATCCGCCTGCCAAGGTCTCCCAAAATGTTGGGATTATAGGTGAAATATTTTCTTTTTAAAATAATTCTTGTAGGGCAGAGGTGATTTAAAAGCATTATTATTTTTCTTTCTCTTTTCCTTTTTCTCAGAAACATTTCAATCTATTTCATTGCTTTAAGAGATTTAGACTATGCAAGGTTTCAAATGCATAGGGCAATGGCAGAAATAAGATGACTGGGCCAGATTGAGAAGAACCAAGTAGGTTTCCTGTTGCAGGGCCTCCACGTGGCTATAGAAATGTATCAGCTACAGAGACTGAGCAAGCCAGAAGCATTCTCAGAACATCCACTCCATGAGACAGAGTCACCACTTAGGGAATATTCTCGGAGAGTTGGTCCCCACAACTGACTTAAGCCTGTTTAGAGCCAGTTAACAGGTCAGACTTCTACAGTGGAGCTGTCCTTCTCTCCTGCGTTCCCGTCCCAAGCTGATAGCAACTCTATCTGAATCCTATGCACGGATAGCCCTTTCCAACAGGTTATTTAAGCCTAACTCCCTGTGGCTTCCAGTTTGCTTCTCACCAAGAAGCCAAGGCAGTTTGTCCACTGACAACCAAATAAAAAACCCGGGGACTTTCCTGAATGTAAAGGGTCTCCCCAGAAAGGTCACTCATTTACAGAGAGAGGTCAAGTTTTTCATTATGCTTATGGTAAATCTGGGCATTCCTAAAGGACACTCCAAAATGTCATCGCTGAAAGGAAAAGTGCTAGACTAACCTACATGACGTCTCTCCCAGGAAAGTTCACAAGTGGTTTGCCAGAGCTACCACTGAGGCATGGGGCAGATGGAGGAGGGAGGAGGGGCAGGAAAGATGCGAAATCCCAAAGATTTCAAGACACATTCCTTCAGTGTCTTTCTTAATCACTCGAGTAACTTTTTAAGTATCTGACTTCCTCATCTCTAAAATATGGAGAGTTATGATGGGATTTACCTACTCATAGGGTGAAGAAGAAAGAACCATCAAGGAAGAATTTGTTCACTAATAAGGTAGAAACATATGAATTATTTCTGTTATACATCTAGCATATAATGAAATAAATAATGACTGTGGGTTGGCTTCTGAATACAAGTATGACAAATGATATATTTTCCAGGGGAAAATACATTTGAAGTCCAAAGGATTCACTCTTAAACCAGCTTTCAAGGAGTGGGCTCAACATTTGTTGAGTGCCTGCTGTATGCCAGGCATTGTAAACACATATGCAACAGATCATCTGAGCTGGGGTCTGTCTCTACTGTAAGATACCTTCACCCACCTCCAATCACAGCCACCTTCAATCACAGTATTAATCGTGGTAAATATGTACAGTACTCCATCTTCTCCAAAGAATGTATTTCATTATTGCTGTAATAATGATTACAGTCTGTGACATTCATACTGAGGGTTCCGGATGTGCCGATAGCAAGTTAAAGGAGATGGAATGTTAGCAGTAAAAATATTCCTCAAATTTAAAAGTTTCTTTTTTTAAGGGAGCTAATGGAGTGCAACCTTAAAAATAGGATTTCAGGATTTTATAGGCAGGAGAAATGAACCAAGCAACTCTGCTGTGCATCCTTCTGTGTGCAGGTGCTCCCCTGGCCCCAGGCGTCTCCCACACACGTTCATGCAATACATTAAACAGATATCCGCCTGGCAGCCTTTGGCCTCTGATTTTCATATTGTGTTTATCAACCAGCTTTAGGCCTCATGTTTGTTCCATTTTCAATATTAGATCTCATAGCATAGCTCAAGTTTCTACCCCTTTTCCTTCTAAATACCTTTTTATTCCCAACAAAAGAGACTAAAGAATTTCGGAAATGCAACTGAACATGACTTCTGAGCCAGCATTGAAACTCTGGGGTGTGGAGAAAAATCACCTTTTGGGGTCTTTTTTTGTCTTTTTGGTTGGGGCTTAGTGCTCAGTGAATTATTTACTGAAAGATTCTAATAAACAGCTTGCTTAAGATTTTCATGTCAGGGCTCGGCATGGTGGCTCATGCTATAATCCTAGCACTTTGGGAGGCCAAGACCAAAGGATCTACAAAAATTTTTTAAAAAATTACCAGGCATGGTGTCACATGCCTGTAGTCCCAGCTACTCAGAAGGCTGAAGTGGGAGAACTGCTTGAGCCCAGGAATTTTGGGCTACAGTGAGCTACAATTACCACTGCACTCCAGCCTGGCACTCCAGCCTGGGCAACAGAGTAAGACCCTATCTCTAAAAAAAAAAAGATTTCCATGTCTCACAGCAATGGGTATGAGCATGATAATGCTATTTGGCTAAAATACTCCTCAGGCTGGAGAGTAAAGTCTCTAGAAGTCAAATACTTACCTCTGCAGAACATACTCCTGGATCAGCGAGATAACTCAGTGACTTTATTAAGGTGGGTAGAAAATAGTTTGTCACCTCGCTTCTAATCGAAGGACAGTAAATACAAAAGGGGTATTAGCAATTGTTCTGTGGATTCTCTAACTGCATAAAATGTACAGGTGATACATGTTTTCATGTAGAGAGAATTTTACTTAATATTAGTGGGCAGACGTGTGGCTATTGCGTGAAGCT
The DNA here is from genome assembly GCA_963574635.1 of Cheracebus regulus. Taxonomy (NCBI): domain Eukaryota; kingdom Metazoa; phylum Chordata; class Mammalia; order Primates; family Pitheciidae; genus Cheracebus; species Cheracebus regulus. Next base: position 14,931 of record CAUYQU010059774.1, read on the forward strand.
GTGTCTCTTTAGAACAACCTTTACCTTCGGCCATGACAAAGCATTTGACTTTAAGTACATAATGAAACTGAAAACCAACGTACTTCAAGAGATAATCTATATTCTGCACCCCAAATTTAAAGAAAGTAAAATATCTTCTGTAGAGATACTGGTTCAACCATTTCATGAATATTTCTGTTTACCTTCAAACAAATAAAAAACTTTCAGTGTTACGTAGTTGAAGGTTTTCTAGTTAGAACCCACTGAACTATTCCCAATGTCTCCTTAGCAACTCTCTCTGTAGTATGGCAGCTTCCTCTCTGTGGAAGCCCAGGGGCCCAGAGGGAAAGGAGAAAGGTTTAAAACGAGCATGTAAAAGGCAGGTAGGAGGCAGAGGCTACATAATGAGAAACAGCAGGACAGAAAGACACAGCCAAATACACCACACCTTCCACCGGGCGATGGTTCTGAATTTCCACAACAGATTACAGACCTTTTGTTTTGCTAATCTGGTAATCACTACTAAAAACTCAAGAGGAAAAAAAGAGTAGAACAGGAGAATGAAGAAAAAAAGGACAGTTAGAATAAACTGGAAAATAAATTAATATCTGATTTGGGATTAAAAAAATTTTTGAGCAAAAAATGATTTCTTAGAAAAGCCACTCAGTAGACTAGTGTTTTTCAGGCTGAGGCCCAGGGCTCCCTGAGGTCTCATAGGCTCCTCAAGGGATGGGGAGAGGGACTGGAGCCCAAAGTCTCCACTGTCACCTGGACCACCTCTCAGCTCTGGGCAAACATTAGACTTCCACACACGTGTTAACTTGGAAGAAAGGCTCCATGATCAAAATAATAATAATAACAATAATAATGAACCAGCCCTTTAACAAATCACAAAGGCCTAATATGGGACAAACCAATTAAGGATTCCCAGTTCCAACTGTGTGATGCTCACTTCCAAAATTACCCAGAGACATAGTGAAACGATCACAACAGAATTAATTTTAATTCCTAATAATGAAAATTAATATATGAAATGTATAATCCTATCTGAATATGTGTTAAAATCATAAGTGTTGTAAAATCTTGGGAATCGCAGCTGATGAGAAAGGTCCATCTCTCAGTAGTATTTCTGCATCTCAGAGTCACCAATCTGGAGTAGAATTTAGGAGAATTAGGTCCCATGTTGCTCTTTGAGGAGAAGAAAGAGTTAAGGAGAAAAAAAGGAAGTTGCACAGACTCTCATTTGCCTTCTGAATCCCTGAACGGCCGTGACCACTGGGCGGCACCACTAACTCTCAACTGTCAACCCTTTGCTGAACTACTAACACCTACTAACAAGAAGAACTACAGTTAGACTGCTCAAATGGGTTCTGTCGATTCAGCAGGAGGAGAAATAAAAGTCCTGGCACGTGCTTTCATCTAACAGAGCACAGGCCCCCTGCCCTGGCTGTGAGGGAAGAAAGATTCCATTTCTCTGCGGTGAAAGAGAGCTGTGTGAGCCAGGGGAGCAGGCTGCACAGAACACTGGGATCCAAATACAAGCTTCTAGATCCATTGGAGAGGTTTTGAGATCTGTTCTTGTATTTTCACTAGAGGGACCCCCATCCTAGGATCAATCAATTTCCTTCCAACCCCTATCTTCTTCCCCCACCCCCGGACTATTCTTTCTACTCAAGAAGTTACTACTTTTGAAGGACTTAAAAAACACCCTTCCCTTAGTGTGGTGGCAATATGAACATAGCATAAAAAATATTGGAAATGTTGGTTTTAGTTAGATCGAACTGATGCAAGTTTGAGGGGAGGAGCCAACCCACCAGTCCAGATTGGTGATCTCTACAGGTGCAGAAACATTTTTTTCAATTCCTGAAAAAGAAGTCAGAAACAGATTGTTAACAATACAACTCATACAACCCTTAATCCTCATCCACAGAACTGAGACTATGAAATCAAAAGCTTGTTAAGTTATGTGCATAAAGCCCCAGGCCCTGATAGGTGTATGCGTGTGCAAAGAGACACTTCTCCCTACCGTGGGGAGTTGAATCCACTGTCCACCGTGATACTGCTGCTGTCCATGCTGTCGAGCCGTGCTGAATGGGTGGCTCTCTGGTTGCTGCTGCTGTCGGTCTCTTTTGGGGCAAGAAGGGTGAGGTTCTTTTCAAATTTCCTCTGCAAGTCCCTTTCCTTCTCCCTCTCGAGGAGCCACTGCATGGTGCCCACGTCCTCTCTATTTTTCTCCTCCTCAGTGTTCTTGTTTGCCCCTTCCTCAGAGTCATCATCATCAGAGACGTTGTAATAGTCGAAAGAGGCTTCCTGGTTCCCTCCTGACTCCTGCTGACGTTGGGAAGCTGGCATGGCTTGTGCCACCGAGGTCCCCAAGGACGGTTCCAGTTTCTCGCATCGGCCTGGCAGTGTGTCAGCAGGTGTCTTCGGGTGAGATTTGAGGAGGGACAGGCTCGACTTGTGATAGCTGTTTACAGACAAGGTGCTGTGAAGAGGTTTGAACAGTGTGTCTTTGCTAAATATCTCTTTCCTCTTATCCAAGCTGCTGGGCTCAGCACCGTGGTGTTGGACGAGGCGTCCGTTGGCGATCCCCTCAGCTGCTCCTCCTGAGGCCGCTGGGCCACCACCTGGCCCTTTGGGTGACTCCTCCTTGTGCCCTACAGGCTCCCTGGAGGAGTGGGGGACCTGCCTATCAGATGGGGAGAGCTTTTTCACCCCTTCTGCCAAAGTCAGAGTGTCATGGTCATCCTTATTCTTTCCCAGAGGTGATGGTGCTGTGAGCACCGTCTCACTAGAGGTGTTGCACTGGAAATAGTCATCTGTGGAGGTTTTTGTTGGACAAGAGTTGAGTTCGCCATAGGATGGCAAACTCTCAGGTGCTTTGCCTGGCTCCAAAAGGCTACAAGCGCTGGACGGTTCCTTGCTGCCACTGACTATTTCTGGAATACACACCTCTTTATAGCTTGTGGATGAAATGTGAGCCCTTTGGTGACCAACAGTCTGTGCAGGCCTTAAAGTACCATCGTCAATGTAGGATTGGCTGGGGGTCTGGTCATCTTGGCTGCAGCCTTCAGCAAGGTCTTCAGGCGTCCCTAGAGAAGACGCACCCAGAGGGCCTTTGGAGTTATCCATCGATCGGGATCTCTCCTTGGCTTTGTTGGATCTCTCATTCCTGGACCTCCGGTCCTGGGTATGGCTGTGGCTTCGGTGCACTTTTGAGTGGGAGCTTCCCCTAGAAGGTTCAGGAAAAGGCATCTCAGTTCTCCTTTTAGCCAATTCACCAGACACATCCCATTCTGGTGTCATGGGGAAGTGGGACTCGATCACGTTTGTGTTGCTATGCATGATGAAGTTATCTCCTGCGTGCTCCATGATGAAACAGCCCTCCCTGGGCACCCTGGTCAGAGGATCACAAAAGTCATACTCTCTTTCACCTGGGATATCCAGATGGGAGCCGTCGGAGGGGTCTCCTTTAGACACTCTTGTCTTGCTGTGAGACCGAGACTTTCCATGGGACTTTCGATGAGTCCTACTCTTTTTACTCCTTCCGCTGTGATGGGCAGAGGACCCGGCTTTACTCCTCTGGGCCTTTTCTTCTTCAAGTTTCTTCATGAGTGCGGTGTGCCGCATGACATTTTCCACAGTCAGGTCTGGGTTGATGCGCCTAATGATCTCCATTTCTACCTCCCGAGGGATCGTGGCTGGCGTGTCCTCGTCTCGCAGGGGCCACTCTTCAGGAGGAAACTGGGCAGAAAAATTGGCCAGCTGTTTGGTCTTGTCTTTTTTAAAACTTAGCCGGAATAACTTTAGCCCGAATTTTTTTGACTGCTTTTCACTATCTTTAGGTTTTGAGAGAGTTTCTGTCTTGTAGGAAAAATTTACAGTACTTTTGCTCTTTTCAGTGGGTGGCACCTGGCACAGGGAAGGGGGGCAGTAAGGGTCTTTGCAGTCCTTGGCAGGCTTCCTCTGCAGAGTGGATGCATGCATGCTGTGCATGTCTTCTCTGCAGCAGTGGCAAGAGTCGCAGTGGTTTCGGGGCAATGTTCTTTCCCTGACACAGCCTGAGGCAGAGGGCGTGATGGTTCCGGGCTGCGGAGAGGTGCACTGAGACCGGTCAGGTATCCTCTCATCCAGATGGTACCATTTACTGTTAGTTCTTATGAGGGAAGGAGTTATGAAGTAAGTCTGTGGGGTCACGATGAAATAGCCATCTGGAGTTGGGTAGATTTTCCTCTCCCGTACCAGCGTGTTCAGCGTGTGCCGCAGAATTTCTTGGCTTGGGGTTGGAACACCTGAAAAGAAAAATCCACTTGTGAGAATGAAGAGAGAACATGTCCATTCCTGACTTCCAGAAGCCTATTCATTCTGCCAAGATGCAAAGTCCTACCGCATGGCTAGGATGCACAATTCAGGCCAAGGTGTTAATTAAGTTTGGGGCAAATCCTGGTTTGCTTGGATAAGTCCTAAATTACTACCCACTGAATGAGCAGATTTAAAAGCTGAGAAGACAGAGATGGAAGTTAGATGAAGTCAGATTGCTACTGTTGGCATAAAGCCTTTCCTGAACTAAACTGGAAAGACAGGACATTTTCAAATCAGAGAAAAATGAAAAATGTTTTCCATGATATGATACAAAGGTACAGAAAAGGCTTTTTCAATAAAAGCAACGAGATAAGCAGAGTGAAAATATCTACCTTGATATTGAAAACACATCTAAAATATACAGAGGCCACCACGGAAGGGTTACTGTGTGTGCTCACTTTTACGGATTTTACTTAATAAACTTAATTTTGTAAATTACATAAAAGAGCAATGAGACTTGACTACTGTCTATGATGTACCCTCGAATCCTGGAGTCACTGCCTTCCATTTTGAAACCAGCTAGAGCACGGGTCACATTCAACTGAGAATGTCCTTCTTTTTGGCGTCAATCAGCAAGACGAAGGTGGTTTTTCTAATTTCTAACCAAAGAACCCTAATAAACACACGAGTGAAGGCTCTGACGCTGTCTCTGTTTGTGCAAAACTCCCATATTGGCTAGAACACAAACACCAGATAAAAATGATGAACGCTCCTTTGTATGAATGATCCTTGTTTTCAAAGGGTTTTTGTGCATGTTTATGCAGAATTAAGAGTATAAATTCTTAAGAGAGTGTAACTTCTCCAGGCTCCAGCCCATTTACTTTATTTCTTGGGTATTCTCCATTTCTCAGTGGCAGGCACATAAAAGATGATCATACTTATAAGACTGATCTGAAAGATATCATTTGGAATTTGGTCAGGTTGAATCATATGAAACTGCCAATATTTAACCATCGGACTCACAGACATGGCAGTTTCATGCAGTTCAACCTAACACGAATAAGGCAGTGTAATGTGGAGACTAAAAGGCTGGGGCCGGGTTGCTGGATTGAAACCCTGCCCTATCATTGTTAGCTGGTGTCACTGGTTGAATTACACACTCCCCACCCCCATTTGTATGTTGAAATCCTAACCCCTAGTACCCCTTTTAAATATGACCTTATGTGGAGAAGGGGTCTTTAGAGTAAAATGAGGTCTTGAGGGTGGTCTGTAATCTAATATGATTGATGTCCTTCTAAAAAGGGGTATGCTGGAGAGGGAAAGGCACAGAGGGAAGACAGTGTGAGAAGACACAGAGAAGGTGCCATCATAAGCCAAGGACAGGAGCCTCACAGCTCTCAGAAGGACAACCAATCCTGCTGACACTTTCATTCTGGACTTCTGGCCTCCAGAACTGCAGGTCAATACATGTTGGTTGTTTGAGCCACCTGCACTTTGTTACAGCTGCCCCAGCAAACGAAGAGAGCTGGCACCACCTGAGGCCACTGAGCCTCTCTGAGCCTCTCTTTACTGCCTTCAAAAGGTAGATAACAACAGTACCTGTAGCCACAGGGCTCTGAGGTGAAGGGAGTTTAGTGTGTGTGGAGCAGTGCCTGGCACACAGAGAGTGCTCAATAAATATCAGCCTGGAGTTAGCCTCCAATGTGGGTCAGGACCCACAGAAAACCAGATTCCCTTCAAAGAACAATGTGCCACAATCTAGCACACCTGGGTGAGCTGAGACATTTCAACTCCCCAAGTCCTTCCAAAGTAGGAAATAAAGGTATTAGAAATGGCCTAGGGCCAGGCGTGGTGGCTCATACCTGTAATCCCAGCACTTTGGGAGGCCTGAGGAAGGCTGATCTCAAGGTCAGGAGTTTGAGACCAGCGTGGTCAAAATGGTGAAATCCATCTCCACTAAAAATACAAAAAATTAGCTGGGCATGGTGGCACGTGCCTATAATCCCAGCTACTTGAAAGGCTGAGGCAGGAGAATCGCTTGAACCAGGGAGGTGGAGGTTGCAGTGAGCTGAGATCATGCCACTGAGCTCCAGCCTGGCAATAGAGTGAGACTGCATCTCAAACAAAAAAGAAAGAGAGAAAGAAAGGAGACAGAGAGAGAGAAAGAAAGAAAAGAAAGAAAGAAGGAAAGAAAGGAGAGAGAGAAAGAAAGAAAGAAAGAGAAAAAGGAAGGAAGGAAGGAGGAGCCTGGAATTCTCAAGGGGAAAGAATCTATGAATGTAAGGTAACATACACACTCATTTGCGTTACCATTTTCAGAAGGCATCCTTAGTGATCAAAGCAGAAAAGGTAGCATAGTTCAGAATGTATTGTTTAATATAATTATTTAATTGTTGAGTCTCATGGTTTCTTTTTAGTCTAATGTTTTACTTCTGGTAAGAGAACATTAGTTTTTATACAAATGATTTTAAGACGAATAATAACAAAATTTGTTTTTTAATTTTATAATACTTTGTACAAGATAGAAATGAGTTTTTTTCTTTCTTTCTTTTTTTTTTTTTTTTTGAGACAGGGTCTCACCCTTGCACAGTCTGGCATGCAGTGACAAAATCTCAACTCACTGCAGCCTTGACTTCCCCAGGCTGAGGTGATCCTCCCACCTCAGTCTCTCGAGTAGCTGGGACTACAGGCATGTACCACCATGCCTGGCTAATTTTTAGATTTTTTGTAGAGACAGGATTTCTCCATGTTGCCCAGGCTGGTCTTGAACTCTTGGGCTCAAGTGATCTTCCTGCCTTTCCCTGCCAAAGTACCTTCTGTAAATAACTTCAGGGGACACCATTCATACGGAACCCACCTTCTGAGATGAGGACACACCTCTGCACTGCAGTCTCATGAATCATGCCCACTGTCATTGTGTGGCACAGCTACCAAGATAACAAGCCCGCGTTTAAAACTGACCACATCTTAAATGGTAGCATACTTTTAGTCAACAATGTGATAAACTTTTTCAAAGACTCATAAGGTTCATTTATAAGTATTCATGATTGACCAGTTTACCATGGCTCCTGATAAGGGGAAGCTGAAGTATACTTCATGAAAACAGCTATTACTATAAAGCAAAAATATAATTTTTGTATAGAATTTGCTAAGTGTAGGCCTTCCAAATGGTGATCTTAGGAAACTCAGAAAGCTATTAATATATAAAATCATGACTATGATGCAATCATTTTACCATTAAAAATAAGTTCTCCAGGGGTTCTCAGATGAAGGAATAAAAAGGAAAAAATAGAGAAAAAAGTTCTCTATTTCCATAAAGAATTTGTACTTAAATTTTCTTATGTCTTGGGTTTCCAGGTATATCAATCAGATAATGTTTAATTTGATATTGCAAACTGGAAACATTCTTTGCCCCAACCAATCCATTTTCAATGCTATCTGAGAGTTTTCAGACTTAAGTGAACGTTGCTTATGTTTATGATTATCATTTTATTATTAAGCCCTAGTATACTGACTGATTGATTACCTATGAAATTCAGGGTTCTACCAGAAATCTGCAGGTTGACCTGAGAAAGTGGTGGTTGTGAGGGATGTTTAATGTTTGTATATTCCACTGCTCCCAAATTCAACTCTTGAAGTTCATCATGAATTCAGATTTTGAGGCTTGAAGAACAAAAATAAACTTGACATCCTAACAGGGCTGAACCTGACCTCTTCCACACCTTTACATTTTTCAAAGCAAAAATAACTATTTAAAAACACTGCATGACAATGCGATCTACTTAGACCTATGTATTGCTTTTTTTTTTTCTTTTTGACACAGCATCTCACTCTGTCATCCAAGCTGGAATATAGTGGTGCAGTCTCAACTCACTGTAACCTCTGCCTCTCACGTTCAAGCAATCATCATACCTCAGCCACTCGAGTAGCTGGGATTACAGGTGCATGCCACCACGCCCAGCTAATTTTTGTACTTTTTAGTAGAGAAGCGGTTTTGCCATGTTGGCCATGCTGGTCTTGAACTCCTGGCTTCAAGTGATCCACAGACCTCAGCCTCCCAAAGTGCTGAGATTACAGGTGTAAGCCACCACAGTCATCCTTGATGTATTGCTTCCGTCCTGTAAATCTGACAAATTGTCAGAACAGAGAGCCTATGGACCTGTTCAAAGTACTTTAGACTGAATCCTTTTAATGACCATCTTTAGATTATGCTTGTTTGTGAAGAACACTGGCTGAAGAAGAATTCAGTAAAAGCCAACAAAAGGAGGTGAACGGGAGACATATACAGTGTATGTAATATTGATATTCTCCAGCAGTCTCTAAAGTCAAGTTCAGCTACACATCTAGCCTTATAGGTCTGGCTCGATGTCCCTGAAGGTCAGCCTTCCTCCCAGAAAGATTCAGTTGCAATAGTTTAACAGACACCAGACCAATTTAAATGATAATTCAGTCTGGATGAATGGATGTGTAGTTATTTAGAAATATGAGAAGCAAGTATTATTCTTTACAAAACTTTTAAAAATATTCTCGATTCTGTAATGGAAACTGACAGATAAAAGTTGTCGAGTTGGTTTTCAAAAATTCAGCCAACTTTTTTTTCATTTTTATAGAAAAGTGATAAAAAGGTTTAAGTTTTGATGTATCAGAAATTTTTACTAGAAGATTTTTCACTAAAAACCTTCGTTAGAATATGGATGCCCAAAACAAGAAAAGAAGCCAAATTCTAGATTATACTGATCTATAAAATATAAATTAAATATGAGAACTCAAATATTTTCATAATACTTAGGCTCAAAAACTTTATTTTTGAATAGTAAGATATAAAATAACTGGCCAGGCGCAGTGGCTCATGCCTGTAATCCCAGCACTTTGGGAGATCATGAGGTCAGGAGTTGGAGACCAGCCTGGCCAACATGGCAAAACCCCACCTCTACTAAAAATACAAAAATTAGTCAGGCATGGTAGTATGCGCCTGTAATCCCAACTACTCAGGAGGCTGAGGCAGGAGAATCACTTGAACCTGGGTGGCGGAGGTTGTAGTGAGTTGAGATCATGCCACTGCACTCCAGCCTGGGCAACAGAGCAAGACTCTGTTTCAAAAAAAAAAACCAAAAAATAAAAATAAAATAAAATAACTACTTTATTCCTACCTTAAAAAAACATATATAAGATCTTTAAATCCCTCCAGAGTTTTAGAATTGTCATTAAAAATATGATTTTCAAATAGAATTTAAAGGGTTAGGTTTTCTAAAATATTTTCTTCTGCTATAGCTTACGTGATAGCAAAACACAGACAAAAACCAAAGGAAGGAAGGAAAGGAAAAGAGAGCGGGAGCGATGAAGAAAGGAAAGACAGCAGGCAGGAAGGAATCAAACTCGTTTTTAATGAAATACCTGTTTAAAATCTGGAACTATTGCTGAACATACGACCTCCATTGAGACTACTCAACTCTGCCACTATAGCCTAAGGAGCCAAAGATCATCCATGAGCAAATGGGCACAGCTGTGTTCCAATAAAACTTTATTTAACGAAAACAGGTGGTGGGCCACACTAGGCCTGCAGGTTAGCAAACTCCTGCTCCAGACTCGGGTTTGTATGGTGTCCTTGTAAACTTCTGAAGCCGACCAATGAGTCATCAGTGTCACACAGAAGAAAATGCTCCTCAGTCTGTCTGAAAACCAGGGCCTTGGGATTTAACTTCCCTTCCCATAAAAGCTAGCAAAACAGTTATTCTTTTAAGTACAAATGACCTATGGATTACTCCACAAAGTATTCCAACTTAGTGATATTGTTATCAGCTGCTTGGCAGGGAGGCGCATTTCACTATTACACACTGGCTCTATGTTCTTTCCGTCCTTTATTTTATAGCCCAGCAATGGGAGGTATGTAACCAATTTCGGAAAAGCCATGTGATTTCTCACGAAGCTATATAAAAATATAAGGATTTAAAAAGCTGCTGGGTTGTTTGATGTCAGAAGTGGCTATGCACTCACAGGGCAGAAAGCAGGGCCTTCCTTAAAGACCATCGTGTTTGCCAGCACCATCTGTTCCCCCATCCCCCGCCGCACTCCGCTTAGGTGGCTCTCACCTGGGATTCTGCTTCTCTCACTACTGAAAGACAAGGGGATTGCCTGACACTTAACAAAAAGAGATAGGCAGTCAGATAGTGAAGAATAGTCAGCGATAATACAATGCTAGAAAACTTAAAATAATTTGTATGTTGCAAGGGTGAGTTCATGTTAGCGATTTTGAAAGATACACATAACACCAAAATATATTAATTAGAATATTGAAAAAGGAGGAACTATCCCAAGAAGAGGGAGAAAACGTTTCTCTGGGGCAAAAGGAAAAGCAGGGAGACCATTATGGTAGACTACATCTCTACTTAGCTTAGAATTAGTCCTCTCATTCTCTTCCCATGTGTGGGGTGCACTTCCCCACGCCTTGACTTTGAGTTTAGCAGCTTTGCTTTGGGCAATGCAACGTCAGTGGGGCGGGCATGACCCAAGCTTGAAGAGCCTTTCGTGCAATGGGCTTGTGCTCTGGTGCCTCTGCCATCATGAGTGAAAGAGATCTCCATTCGCCCCCTTTTCTAAATAGTATGGGTACAGATGGAGCAGAACTACCCTGCTGGGCCCTGCCTGGATCAGCCGGCTCCTGGGAAACCCACAGAGGCATGAGTGAAATCAACGTGAAATCAATGTTGGTTGCTGCAGGCCTTTGATGTACTGTAGTTGTTACCCCTCATTTTTGTAGCAAAAGCTAACTGATACAATTAACAGCTTCTATTTATTAAAATCTCTTATAAGTTGGAAGAAAAAGATATCAAACGTTCCCTTTTAATATAATCTCTATTTCCATCTAGGAACAGGCTGAGTCCACACCAAGTTGGCAAACTGGTAGCCTGATAATGTATTTCATTTGACTTGCCTGTTGCTGGCACACAAATGTTATAATGTACACACACACACACACACACACACACACACACACAAATTGTCAATATTTAAGGACATGTAGAGATTTCCCATAAAACCAAATTTCCAGATTCTCTTGAAACACAAGATTGCTGGCAGGACTTCCATTTGGGGGCAGGGTAATTACACTGGCTCTCTTGAGAGAGGGTCCTGCATTCTGCAGCTTGTCAACCTTCCAAACGCCTTCCAGCACTGAAAGCGTCAAATGCCACTCACACAACAGCTGGGCTGTTACCTCCTTTTTATAATATTTAAGAGAAAAGTAAATATTTAAAAAATCTTAATGAATTTTTCAAATATTATTTTCTTGAAACTTCTCAAGCCATGACACACATATGTAAGATATGTTCATTTTTGACATGACCCTTTCTGTAGTTTCACTCCTTAGGACTAAAATTTTCAGTTGTTGAACCCTCACGTTCATGTATTTAAAGATTAGATTGCAAAGAGTGATGGGAGTCTTGGTCATTTTTGCCAGATTCTTCATGGATTCTCAATTAATTTCTCCCTCTCAGTGCCAATTTAAAAAGGATGACAGCAGAAGCAGTTATTTTTGATGTCATACAGGAGCCTGAATTTTTAATTACAGAGGTAAGGAAAGTTTCTGGTCAGTTCTGGGGAATAATTTTTTCCTATTATCTTTAAACATGGGAAGAACAGCCCACGTGAAGCCCTCGGGTGACCAGAGCATACCGCCACCTGGAAAGTGCTATGTTCCCGCCTCGTTACCTGGGAAACACGTGGTCAGGTGCTCCATCAGTGCTTCTTGGGTGACAGGTTTTCTTGCTGAGTTCATTGCTGAGATGGCCAAGCAGAGGATTTCCCCAAGTGGAATAAACTGAGACTGACTGATGGGAGACATACTGATTGGTGATACATCACCTGCAGAAAGACAATTTTCAAGTGAGTGGTTCATTAAAGGACCCGGTTATCCGTCAGACACACACCTTCACGCGTCCACCCAGCCCTGGTCTGATGAACACAGTCAGCTCTGAACACAGAAGCTGCTTACCATTTCCACTCAGGTGGAAACACTTCCATATGCAGTGGAAGCTCCCACTGCCTCAACAAATAAAACTAACATCTGAGATCTCATTGCAATAGTCCTAGAACTGAAAGTCTTGCAACAACAGGCTTTTATTTCTGGTTTTATTAACTTGGAGCTGATTTATTTAATAACCACCATTCATATCTCGACAAATTGCATTTGTGTAACTTGATTCATTCATTCAAACACTGAACGCCTTTACGCGTCTGCTGGGGGAATGCAAGCTGCAGGCAGAGTGAGTGCGCGCCTCTCCCCAGATATCTCTGCCCTCAGTTTCTGTTTAAGTGGATGAGACAGAAAAGTAGATCAAAGTCCCAGTGTTGTGTGGCAGGCACACAAGAGACCAGAACAACACCTGGAAGCTGAGAGGAGAGGGGGGATAACACCACCTGGAGGTGAGGGTGGGACCCCGAAGCAGGAAGTTCCAAGGTTTCACCAAGGAGGTGTAATCTGAACCCAGTGCTCAAGAGCAGGTGTGTCCCTGGGGGGCTGGGATCTATAAACAGATGTTTTCTGGGGCATAGTAGACAAGGGAGATACATAGGTAGAGACGACCATGAACAGAGTTGGGTGTGCAAGCTCTGCGTTCTATTAGGGATGGTGAGCCATGAAAGGTCAAAGGCAGGTGTGAATTTCAGAAAGGTGACTGTGGTGGCCGTGAGGATGATGGCCTGGGAGGAGCGAGAGAAGGCAGATTACAATCCTCTCCGAGACTGTGGCCTCCTGCACACTAAAAGGGCCAATGGAGGCAGGAGAGGCTGAAGACCCAGCGTCACAGGGGAGATGGACGGCGACTCTTGAGATGTCAACCTACAATGCAAATATCTGTCTTCATTTCTCGTCTTTGCACCACAGCGCAGTGATTCTCAAGTTATGCTGCAAGGATCCCTGGAGTATTTCTGGGACGGACGTGCTCCAGTAGAAGCAGAGGCTGAGAAAGCAGGAAAGTCAGCTCCTGACACCTGAGTGCCACCTGTTTTATACTGGGGGTCCTCCAAGATTTCACTTGAAAAGATGTCCTACAGAAAGAGGAGGCAAACTCTCACCGCAGCAGAACACAGAAGGGCTCACAGAAAGGTCTGTTAGGTTCCGAATCTGATTTCCCAAATGTATTACATAATCTCTCCTTTTTCTGTTTCTGAAGCATGCTTGCTATAAGCTCCCATGGCTGACGGAAACCGAGACTCTGGCATTAAGCAACACCCTCCCCAAGAAGGTGTCGGCTGCTCTGGGGTGGACCAGCCTCCTCACAGCCAGGAACTTAAAGCTGTGCCAGCCACAGTTCCTAGTTTGCAGAGGACTGCAGAGTCCCTATGGGAAAAACTTGCTGCTTTGATGGACTAGATGGGAAATGGTTTGGCAGCTGAAATCAGGCAGTGAGGCCTGGGAAGAAGGTCAGCATATGTGGGGATAGTCCAGCAGGTGCCTCCGACAAAGCAGCGGGACTCCAGCGCCCAAGGCCCAGGCCTCACCCACTTCCCACACCCAGCTCAGTTCAATGCCCCCCTTTCCCTGGACCACATGGGGCTCCACTCAGTGCTGCTGTGGCTCCATTCTCTGCAAGATGGCTATGAGAAGGGTAAGACATTATCCCAGTAGCTAGGACCACAGTCTGGTCACCTCCTAAAGCACTTGGATGACAGGCCACCACGCCCAGCCCAAACGAAGTCTTATTCTAAAACCTAATGTGGGTCACGCCAGGTGGCTCACATCTATAATCCCAACACTTCTAGAGGCCGGGGCGGGCAGATTGTTTGAGCCCAGGAGTTTGAGACTAGCCTGGACAACATGACAAGACACCATCTTTACAAAAAATACAAAACTTAGCTGGGCATGGTGGCATGTGCCTGTGGTCCCAGCTACTTGGGAGGCTGACGTGGGAAGATCGAGTGAGCCCGGGAGGTCGAGGCTATAGTAAGCTGAGATTGTGCCACTGCACTTCAGCCTGGGGCAGGAGCAAGACCTGGGGCCGGATGACAGAGTGAGACCCTGTCTGTCAATCAGTAAATACATAAGAAACATGTAAAGATTGGCTGAGTGCTGGCGGCGAGCTGCAGCAGAGGTGGGAGCTGGGAACTCCACCTGCCTGACTCTGTCCTCCTCACAGGAGGCCCTACAGCTCAGCCGTAGATAGTCTGAGACACTGTCCTGTGACTCCTTCTCTCACTCCACCTCCGCTGTATAGGACAGGGCCGCTGAGGCCAGCTTTCTTACAGAGTTGTAAGGTCAGCCATGTGGACCTGAAAGTCACCTGGGATGATTTTAAAAGTCAGATGAAAAGGAAGATGAAATCAGCTGGGAAAGAGAGAGAGGGTCAATGCAGATTCCTGTACCTCTGGACTTGGATATCACTCGGGAGGTTAATGCATTCAAACATGTGCCTATTATAACTAAGAGCATCTGGGAAGATGAAAGATACAAAAATACTAAATATGATCCCCAAAATGCAGGCCACACTGTTTCTGGATTTTGTAGAGGTGATAAGAGGAAACTCGATCACCGCTTCAGTTTAGGTCATGCTTGTCCTTGTGGATTTAGGTGAAACAATTTGTTTAGTTTCACTGCCATGTTCTCAGTTAATTTCTTTTCATTCATTGTGGCCGACTCCAAGAGGCAGCATGCTTTAAGTGTGCCTGAATGGCATTTGCTTTGGGAAAGCTGAGTTTCACCATAATAATGGTGAATATGGGCAATAAGTTTTTAACTCACAACATAGAATAAAATGGAATGTGCATGTTCTAAATATCTCCACCTCATCTCATTTTTGTACTACACTAAGATAAATTACTTTCAACTCCTTTCCCACCCCCAAGCCCATCAGCAATCCTGTCTACACCCAAATGTTTCCTGGTTTGTTCCCTCTATTCCACCCCTAGAGCTCTCCTAAACTGCCATCATCTCTCACCTGTCCATCATAATAACTTGAGGATGTTCAGCCTTCCCTCCCGTCTCCACCACTCCCCTCTCCACAGAGCAGCCAAGGTGCTCTTAGGAAAACAGAAAACATACCACTTCCCTGCATAAAATCCTCCAGGGACTGCCTGCTGCCCCTAGAAGAAAACCCGAGCTCCTTGGTGGACCACAGGAGCCCATGTGGTCTGAGCCTGTCCACCCAACGCGAGGACCACTCCCTACCTCCATCTTCACTTTCCACTCACAACCTCCTCTGCTTTCTGAACATGCCAGGCATTTCCTCAACTCAGGGTCTTTGTATTTTTTGTTCCCTTGGCCCGGGATGTTCCTTGGGTCGACCTTTCAAGACTGGCTTTTTATCCTTTAGGTCTCAATTCAAATGGCACCTCATCAGAAAGCCCTCACCTGACCGTCTGGTCTGCTGCCATTCCAACATAGCTGAGTTTACTGTCTTCTCTCCCTTCCCTGGCTTTGGTTTACTGCTTTACTGTCTGTCTCACACACTCAAATGTAAGCTCCATGACAGAAGGCAATGTGAATGCCACATTCCCAGTGCCTAGAATGACGCGGTGCTTACCCAACAGATATTTGTAGAATGAATGAATGCCCATTTTTAACATCATAATCCAAGGAATTTCTTAGTAATCTTAAAGGGTTGTAATTTTATTAATATTTTTGCTAAATAATTGCAAACAAACAAAAAGAGAGCAAATAAATTTAGTTATGCAATTTCTAGGACTCCCCCAATTAACTGCATGAGTGACAGTCCTCCAAACACAGCAGTTATTATAAAAAAAAACTTTATAATACAAATATTATATAGCAATAAAAAATTAAAAATTAATAAAAATGAGTAAATTTTCTGAAAGAACAATTATATATTAAGTGAAGTTTAGAACATGCATTTAAGATCTGTATTAAAGGAATCACAGGTATCTCTCAACACAACATAAACATTATTCAGGTTTACCATAATCTTCTGTGGATCCTATATAAACCTGCTTAATAAGCCAACTACTCATCGTTAAGATATGGTACTAGAAAATTCTTCTGGCTGGGGATGGTGGCTCACGTCTGTAATCCTAGCACTTTGGGAGGCTGAGGCAGGCGGATCACCTGAGGTCAAGAGCTCGAGACCAGCCTGACCAACATGGAGAAATCCCGTCTCTACTAAAAATACAAAATCGTGGTGGCGCATGCCTGTAGTCCCGGCTACTCGAGAGGCTGAGGCAGGAGAATCCCTTGAACCCGGGAGGCGGAGGCTGCAGTGAGCGGAGATCCACCATTACACTCCAGCCTGGCAATAGGAGTGAAATTTTGTCTCAAAACAAAAAAAAAGAAAGAAAATAAAATTCTTCCAACTACTGGATCACATTTATTTCTTCAAAGAAGAAAAAAGAGAATGTAAGTACTGCTAAAATATTATTGGTCACGATAATCTACATAATCTCCAGAAACTACCATATTTTGCATGCAGTGTAAATTATAACTTACTTGTCTATAATTTATAGGATGGATGTTTCTATCATCAGAATTAGTTCAGAACACGTTCATAACAACAACTCATCTTAAAGCTCATTGGCACTCTGTCAGCTAAAAAATTCTTTCTAAACTACTATAATTCTATCCTATTGTTCTAAACAAGAAGGAGTAGATAGGTTTTAGTTCAGCTTTATTTTCTTACAAACATCCATTTAAGTACAGTCCTCAGAGGACTTTTGTCAAATCTAGGCTAATTCAGATAAAACCAAACTCAGTGCTTGGGACAGAGGAAGCATTCCATAGATTTTTAAGTGAACTTAAAATGTGAAAAGACATGAAAATATTACAATTGTAAGTAAAATTCTGTTTTCAGAGCGTTTAACATTTAAAATGCATGAGTGAAAATGTGGGCACTGCTTTCCTGTGAGGTCACTGTCAGCTGACTAGCATGAAGAGAAATTGGAGCCTGGTGGATGATGAGGGGTGTGGAAGATGGACCCTCCAGGAGCGGCAGAACAGCCCAGGCAGCGTGGGGGGCAGCCAGAGCCCAGGGAGCCCCGGGAGCTGAGCCTGGGGAGCTGAGCAGGTTCAGTTTCTCCTGGAGCAGGCTGGTGGTGAGAAACAGAGAACAGTAGGGGCCAGATCCTGGTGGACAAGAAGGCTTAGATCTTATTCTTGATGCTGACGGGGCACTGCCCACGTCTTCATACAGACAAATCAGACAATATGCTTGTGTGAGAAAATCACTCTTGTGCAACTGTGGTGAAAGAACTGGTGACTACTAAAATCGCACAACAGACAGCAGGCAGAGGTGGTGTGGATGCCAACCTGCTCTCCTACTGCCTACAGCTGGTCACTCCTACCTCAGGAAACGGCTTTACCAAGAGCATCCGTTTTCCCTATTTAAATCCGTCCATCTACGTTTCCCTTCCAACTCTTGGTCAGTTACTTTAGGTGGCGTTATTTCAGTTATTTCAAAAAAAACTCTCTCTCGCAGAATTCATCCTTTCAAAAAATATCTGACTGCCTATGATAAATCAAATACCTTTAAGCACTCAAGTTCCAAAACTGTTCTTATCTCAGTTCTATTTGTGCAGGAAAAATAAAATATGACTATAATAAAGCCTTGTCCTTTGTAAATGCCATTTTCACTGTTTGCAGTCATTAATTCAGGTTCTCGGAACTCCTCAGCCTGTCCACGTGCAGGAGGACAGCACGGCTCCAGGGATGTGACTTTCACGACAGGGTACATTCACTCTTTCCTGGATGACATGTGTAGCTTTCCAAAAGATTCCTACTACAGAAGCCAACATAAAATGATTTCATTTCATCTTAAAGCTCCCAGCCTCATACACCTGCGTAAGAAAAGGAAAGCCAGAATTTTCCCAGGCAAACTTCATCACAATACACAGCTTTGAAAATGCTAGCCTCCATCCCCTATTTTAGCTTTCTTTAAATCATTTTTCTCAGCACCAACATTCCATGTGAATGATCCTGTTTTCCTTTTAAGATACAATGTTTCATTGCAAATGTTAATGTAATATATTTTCTGGGTTGAACAGTTATCTTTGATGTTAATGAAGTTCTTATACCAAAACAACCCACTTACAAATGTGGTTCTGAAACTGTACTAGTTTATAATTGGGAAATTTCCAATATAAAAAAGCATTCGAGAGATATTTTGATAAGTTCCCAGTCTCTTAAAACAAGATACAATTATCCACTCTGCGCCTGTTTCCTCATCTGTAAAATGAGGGTTTGGATGAAATGATTTCAAAGATTCCTTCAGGCTCCTAAATCCTATGATCCTATATCAATGCAGCAGAATTTTGGCATAAAAGCATCATATAGTATGGGTATCTAGCTCTATTTCCATCATGCTGAGGCAACTATTTTAACACTCATCTGATCTGAAAAAGTTAGGCTTTAATTTTCAAAGAAATGGCTCCAAATACTGGCTAGTAATTTTTTTTCCCTTACGATAAAGGCTTCATCATTTTCTCTTTCTAAATTCAAAGTCTTGCTCAGCTTTGTTCTTCGGGACTAATGTGTGCCCCTTTTGTTCTCCGTACTGCCAAAATTAACACTCAAGTTAAAATTATGGATGCCAATAAAATTACCACAAGGAGTAGATACTGTGACAGCTCTATTCCTCTCAACAAACTCTTCAGAGAACCAAAATTACAACAAAATTATACGGATTCATTTGCCAAGTTGTATCTTAAATGCCCTTGAGCTTAGGGAAATCACCCGCTTTCTGAGGTTACAGTTAAGTGAACAACTTCTGGGATGCAGAGCCTCAGACAAATCTTTTTTTTTTTTTTTTTATTTTTTATTGCATTTTAGGTTTTGGGGTACATGTGAAGATCATGCACTATTGTTGCATAGGTACACACGTGGCAGTGTGATTTGCTGCCTTCCTCCCCATCACCTATATCTGGCATTTCTCCCCATGCTATCTCCCCCCAACTCCCCACCCTCTGCTGTCCCTCCACTATTTCCCCTCAACAGACCTCAGTGTGTGATGTTCCCCTCCCTGTGTCCATGTGTTCTCATTGTTCAACACCCGCCTATGAGTGAGAACATGCGGTGTTTGATTTTCTGTTCTTGTGTCAGTTTGCTGAGAATGATGGTTTCCAGGTTCATCTATGTCTCTACAAAGGACACGA
>CAUYQU010059776.1:0-15993 GCA_963574635.1 Cheracebus regulus
TCTGATTCTGTCGCCCAGGCTGAAGTGCAATCTTGTCTCACTGCAACTTCCACCTCCCAGGTTCAAGTGATTCTCCTGTCTCAGCCTCCTGAGTAGCTGAGATTACAGGTGCATACCACCACACCCGCCTAATTTTTGTATTTTTAGTAGAGACAGGGTTGCACCATCTTGGCCAGGCTGGTCTCGAACTCCTGACCTCGTGATCCATCTGCCTCGGCCTCCCAAAGTCCTGGGATTACAGGCGTGAGCCACCACACCTGGCCCAAACGTAATTTTTTTTAAAAAAGTTTTAAACACTCCTATTAGGTCAAAATGGAATGTGGTCAGTCCTCACAAGTGTAGAGTGATTGTGGAGAATGAACGTTGATTTGTATGATATTTTGATTGCTGGGTATTTTTTAGAGAAATGTGTATTTTTGATGACTCATTCTCTTGGTAATACCAAAAGTATGAAAATGTGAAAGTCCTGTTGAGTCTGCTTGCAGGCTTTAAGGTCATTTATGATTTGTTTATTAAATGCCAGTGAAGCTCACAGTCATTTAGCCATGTAGGCACTTAACTAAATGCTTTTCACCTTTAAGAGAAGAGGTTGGGTGACTAATGGTCTTAGGCCCTATATTTAAGTGGATTTGAAGCTCAGGAAGATGAAGGCATTGGAAAAGTCAATCTAAGAAGCCTCAGACCAAGTTTGCTATTATTAATGAATTATTGCTTCCTAACAATAGAAATTATTATAAAAATAGAAAACTCCCTCATAAAAGGGATTCTTAAGATAACAAGGGCTGTGGCATCTGTGGAGAAGAGAAAAATTGGACATAAAGTCACTTGGTCATTGACTAGGTGTGCAGCTTTAGTTAAGTTAGTTAACCTCAGTGAACATAAGTACTATTCTGAGAAAGATAATTCAGTAACTAAAGAGTAGTTTTGAGAAGTAAAGAAAATTTAAGGAGCTGTATTATCTTTGTCCAATTTGTGTTGCAATAACAGACTACCTGAGGCTGGGTAATTTATGAAAAAAAAATGATATTTATTTGTATCATGATTCTTATGGCTGAAAAGTCTAAGGTTGGGCAGCTACGTCTGGTAAGAGTCTCATGCTGCTTCAACTCATGGCAGAAAGTAGAAGGCAAGTGGGCCTATGTGAAGAGTTCACATGGTGAAAGTAACAGCAAGAGAGAGAGACTGAGGAAGCCAGATTTTTTTTAACAACTGCTCTTGCAGGAACCAGTCTGTCATCTACAGTGAAAACACTCTCACCCTAGTGGGAGGGCACCTCCCATTGGGCTGCACTTTCCAGTGCTACCACACTGGAAATCAAATATCAACATGAATTTTGACGGAGGCAAACCACATCCAAACCCTAGCATACATCTTGCAAAGATTGCAGTATGATGCCTAGAACCTAGTGAATTCATATTAAATGGTGTTAGTTCTGGTGGCAGGATTGATTACCTTGAAGCCCAGTGGCAGGGGTTAAGCTATTATTTCTTTATATTTTCCACTGAAATGAAGGACCCTAGAAAACAGAGTTAATGTCAGACTGCTCCATAAAGAACTGGCTTCAGCAAGGCCACATCTTGGAATAGCCTCCTTTTGTGCCCAAGTCAGAGACATATTGGGTCTATTCTGAGCTCCATAAGCTGCTTCAGCATGTTGTGGGTGAGAAGGATGCGCTGGGAATGTAGGATAGTGCTGGCAGCAAGAGTGGGCTCAGCCCAACGGTAACAAGCCAAATCCAATGGTAGAGGGGGTAGAGGGCAGTGTCCAAATCTCAGACACTTTACTTTTGAGGAAACAGGGAGGCATGTAACAGAAGAGCACCACGCAGGAAGCAGATGTAGCAGCTTCTATTGCAAGGGAAGCTTCTGCCTCTGGTGGCTTTGGTTTGAGCGTCTCTGTTGCTTGACAACACGTTGTTTCTTCCTGGAAGGAGAAGCCCGGGGGACCTGAGTATATACAGGCAGTGTATGACTCTAGAATGGGACTTGGCCCTGTAGTACCTTCATCTGAGTGGCTGCAGAGAAGGGCTGGAGCCTTTAAGAGCCCAATTTTGTTGGCTAGAGAGGGAAGCGATGCTTCAGGAGGAGATAGATGAAAATGCCGACATGCATATGGTATTTTGGCTGAACAGAGAGGATAGCATGCCTCCTCCAATTTTATTCCTAGAACATTCATCAGGAATTAAACGATTAGGGGGCCAAGGTGATCAAGGCCTTGCAACTGAGTGATTGAAGTTTCTACTCATCAGCTGCTCAGAGCACACCAAGGAGCGTTCCAAGCACCCATGTGTCAATTAATGCAATGAAATCGGGAGGGAGTCTTAGAAGAACTGACAGAGTTGGCAGCACTGGGTTATTTTTTATTTTCAGTCCTATGGTACAGGATTACTTCTGCCTATAAATGTAATTGAAACCTATATACATAGAAATTGCTTAACTATGCACAAGGAATATTTATGTGAATTGACAACTCAGATAAGACTTCTCTTTCTTAAAATAAACTTCGGCTTCTGGCCAGGATGAATAATCGTAAAACCTAGATTATTAAAATTAATTAGGTATTGCCATTCTATTGCACATCATATTTAGGACTATAACATGAATACTCTTTACGAAAGGGTCAAATGCTTGCTCTTTGCTGGCATTTTGGTGCCTTACAAATTTTCTGGGACATTTTCATCTTTACATATTTTGTCTGATAGGTACATTCACTTTTTACTTTTTTAAGTTTTTTAAAGACAGGGTCTCACTCTTTCACCCAAGATGGAGTACAGTGGCAGGATCATAGCTCACTGTACTCTCGACCTCCTGGGCTCCAGCAATCCTCTTACCTCAGCCTCCTGAGTAGCTGGAATTACAGGCATGCACTACCACACCCAACTAATTTTTATGTTTTTTTATAGAGATAGAGTCTTGCTATGTTGTCCAGGTTGGTCTTGAACTCATGGCCTCAAGTAACCCTCTCACCTCGGCTTCCCAAAATGCTGAGATTACAGGCATGAGCCATGATGCCCATTTTAAAATAGCTTTCTTGAACTATAATGGACATTCAATAAATTACAAACCATTAAATGTAGAATTTGATGGGTGTTGATGCTCATAAAACCATATCTGAATCAAGATAATGAACATATCCATAACCTCCAACAGTTTAATTTTGCTCTTTTATAATCCATTCCTCCTGTCCCTCTGTTTATCCCCTCCCTGCAAACTGCTTTTCTGCTTTCTTTCACTATAGATTAGTTCACATTTTCTAGAGTATTATGCAAATGAAAGTATTTAACACTTACTCTTGTTTTGTCTGTTATCATTGACCCAGAATAATAGTTTTGAGATGCATGCATTATGTTGCCTTCATCAATAGTTTACTCCTTTTCATTTTTGTGTAATACTCCATTATAAGGATATATATCACTCTGTTTACCCATTCACCTATCAATGGCCATCTGGCCTGCTTTTAGTATTGATTAATACAGCCATGGAAGGTTTCTTTTAATTAGTTTTAACATGGTATATATATTTTCTTTAAATCTGTGTCTTTATACTTAAATAAGTCTCTTATAGGCAACTTACAGTTGGGTCTTGCTTCCTTCCCTGAAAGTCTAATAATCTTTATCTTTTAATTGTGATATTTAAACCATTTACATTTAATATGATCATTGATATGATTTGATTTAAATCCATGTCCTCATCTTTTGTTTTATATTTTCCCATCTGTTCAGTGTATCATTTTTCTTCTTTTACTGCTTCTTTGGGATCAACAGTAGTTACTAGTCCTTTTTAAATCTTCTTTGCTGTATCATTTATTATCTATAACTCTTTGTTTTGTTATTTTAGTAGTTGCTTTATGATTTGTAGTATGCAACTTTAACACATCACAAGTCTACGTTCAAGTGATACCACATTATTTCATGTATAGTATAAGAACCTTATAATAGTGTGCTTACATTGTTTCCCTTTCGGCCTTTGTACTGTTGTTATTATTTGTTTTGCTTTTATATATGTCACAAATGCCACATTATAATATTATTAATTTTGTTTAAGTCATATTTTCAAGTGGTTTAAATAACAGACAAATAACGTTATATATTTACCTATGTAGTTACCATCCCAATATTCTTGACTCCTTTGCAGAAATTCCTATTTCCTCCTGGTATAATTTTTCTCCTGTTTGAAGAAATTTATTTTAACATTTCTTATAGTGTGGGCCTGCTGGTGATTTCTTTCAGATTTTGTATGTCTGAAAAAATCTTATTTCACTTTTTTTTTTTTGAAATGGAGTTTCACTCTTGTTGCCCAGGCTGGAGTGCACTGGCGTGATCTCAGCTCACTGCAACCTCTGCCTCCTGGGTTCAAGTGATTCTCCTGCCTCAGCCTCCCTAGTAGCTGGGATTACAGGTGCATGCCACCACACCTAGCTGATATTTTTGTATTTTTAGTAGAGACAGGGTTTTGCCATGTTGGTCAGGCTGGTCTTGAAATCCTGACCTTAGGTGATCCACCCACCTCAGCCTCCAAAATGCTGGGATAACAGGTGTGAGCTGCCATGTCCAGCCTCACTTTTGGTTTTGGAAGCTATTTCCTTTGGATGTACAATTCTAGGTTTTTTTTCTCACTTCTCAGGAATCATTGCTTTCTCATTGTGTGACACTGTGTCTTGGAAACTGTTGACATATATATATGTAGTTTTGTTGTTGTTGTTATTTCAGGCAGAAAAGCTAATACTGCCTCTGTTATTTAATTTCGATTAGAATTGGAAGTCCGTTTACACTCATTTTTGTCAAATACTATTTTTGATTTGGAAACATTTGATTAGGTAGGTAGAATGTGTTTTTATTAGAGTAAAATATCTTGAATAATGACATTTTATAGCACCATACCTGGATTTCAGTGATCCATTCAATGAAATTGGCATCATTATGTGTAGCAGAGGCTTGGGGTCTTTTTGGCCTGGATGTATCAATGAGAAGCTACCTGAAAGTGAAGAGCACTAGGAAAGGTGACTGACAGGAGACATTAGAGAATCTGGGCTTCTTTTATCCTGGATTTCTTTGATTCCCTGAAACACTGGGTCTGGAATGATTTTCTGCCAGTTAAGTATTAGATGAATCGAACAGCTTCCAGGGAGGAACATAAAAAGGATTAGAATTAGATAGGAAAGCCAAAGAAAACATAATTCAAGTCTGTAAAATCGTCATGGATATGAAAAGAGTTGCTGATACTGTCCACCAGATCCTGGAATAGTAGAATTATTCTGCATTCTCCTTCCCTTTCTAATATAAATAGTGTAGGGTAAAGGGTTAGGACAAACACAATGAGGTTCAGTTTTATATTTTCCCCAGTACAGAGTTTACATTTTTTCGAGTAAATGAGTGGGTGAAAAGATTGCTGGGTAGGTATGATAACACAGATCAAAAATATGAACTTGTCTATGGAATGTCTAGTGCAATTAGGGTGATTGTATATACTGGATTCTGAGCTGGACTCCCACTGATGAGATCTGATGAGACAATGCTGATCTAAAAATAGATAATTTGAGCCTGTGGATGCTTTTGTAACCCATCACAAATCTTTGTGGCCAATCCATGTCAATGGGAGACAAACATAATCTGCTAACACTTTCAGTTTCGCAGTATCTGGATTCAACCAGATAACAGAAATTTAGGAAATGCAAATATCTCTCCTGGAAAGGTGACAGTACCAACCCTTTTACTCATATGGCTTAAAATCAGGTAACATCACCCAGTAACATAATTGCTAAACACAAAGGCATACCTATTCTTTCTGCTGGTGCTTTCAATTCTTCATCCTCCTTCTTGGGAAATAAGAAACATCACAATAGGAATGCAGTCACATTATGTGAAGCTGGTAGCAAGACGGTATTTTGTGTCAAAGCTACTAGTTTCAGCTCAGTGGAGACTGAGTCTCACTATCTTTGGATTCTTTTGCATAGTCCATTAATTTGTAATCGGTTATGGCTCGTATCAAAAAGAGCTTCTCTGAGATGCTCTAAGTAGAACAAACCCATAAACCAAACTCGATGGAATGTTGCTACTGTTTTCCTTCCCTGTCCCTCATCTCTGCAAAACTCCTTGGCTTGAACAAGGGGTGAGATATATAATATCAAGGCTAGTGAAAAACAATTGTCTTGGAACATTTTTAGCCAATATTATGAAAAACAAAACAAAACAAAACCTTAGGACTGGAGAACTATGTCCCATCCATTGCAATCTGTTATCTCACAGTGAAAGTTCCTGAATATTTTGTCAATAAGACCTTTTGCTATGTGTGAACAGTCACCACAGAGACAGGCATCAGGATACATTTGATTGTAAACTATATTTAGTTACATACACTCAATAGAAAAGGTATGGAACATAGTATTTCCAAATCTGATACAGCCTCTCTCATTAACATTCCTACTTCAAATACAACCCATGGGCCTCCAAAAACAAAGAGTTTCTATGCAAATTGCTTGTATACACCACAGCCCCAAGAGAATGATTAAACTACTTAAAAGAAAAACAGCTTTTTTAAAAAGCTTTGCAGAAGTATCGTTTCTTAAAAAAAAAAAGTCGTGCTTATCACAAATGTCTTCTTTACCTAAAAGCATGTTGCCCACGGGTTTTAGGCAATGCTTTGTTAACCTAGTATTAATTATTCCATGCATTTGGAATAAACAAAATTACATGTATTTAAGAACATTCTATAATCCATAATTCCAGAATAATGGTTTTATTGATTCTGTTTTGACGTTACAGTGTATTGAGAGATGCTATGAGAAATAGCTTTGTTGCTATCAGGATTTTGTTAAAAGCAGCATTCATTCATTTCTCATGGATGCGTATTTTAGAATGAATTAAAGGCAAAAATTTAATTCCTATAAAGGAAAGCTCCTTATGGACTCTGGAAGGTATATAACCAGCATGTTTTCTTTTTTTGCTCTGGTCACAAGCAATCTGAGAGCTAATTTCACAGTTAAATTTTATGTTTAAGCAGTCTCTGCAGATGGTCCTTATGCATTCTAAAGTTTGAGACAACATAGCTCTATAAGGAAGGAAAAAGGAAGAAAGAAAGGAAGAAAAAAGAAAGAAAAAGAGACAGAGAGAAAGAAAGAAAAGAAAAAAAAAGAAAGACACCAGAGAGACATCTTTATGCCAGAAACTGTGTGTGTGCCATGAGATGTGGTTACTCACGAACAAAGACAAGAGGTCCTAGAATAAAACCTGCATTTTTGGCACCATGATCATGGACTTCCCAGCCTCCAGAACTGTGAGAAATAAGCTTCTGTTTCTTAGACATTACCCAGCCTGTGGCATTTTGTTATGGCACGCCAAGCAGATGAATGCACTATAGTGCCATACTGCACAGTATCAGGCTGCTTGTTAGGATATGAAGATTGTATCTTTAGTTCAGTTATTGTCTTACTATTTAACCTTTAATCCACTTTTCCACATCATTCACCTCAGCCATTTGCAAGGTATCTGAATTTGAAAATTACTTTAATGAGCTTTCCGTCTTTCTGGAATATAAATTATTCAGGATTGGAAGAGAACTTAATGATTATCCAGTAAATCTTCTTGTTTTTTAAATGAGAAAAATGCAAGCAAAATGAGTTAATTGCTCATAGGACCAAGATCAGACCCCAGATTCCTGAAAGAATCCTGGATTTTTTTTTCTCATTCCCAACATGTGGTACCAGCTCCAAGTTGCTGGTTTACAAGCCAGCTGGTTAGAATGTAAACTACAAGCCAGCTGGTTAGAACGTAAACTAGTACCACCACTATGGAAAACAGTGTGGAGATTCCTTAAAGAACTAAAAGTAGAACCACCACTTGATCTACCAATCCCACTACTGCTTATCTATCCAGAGAAAAATAAGTCATTATATTAAAAAGACACTTGCACACACGTTTATAGCAGCACAATTTGCAATAGCAAAAATGCCCATCAATCAAAAGTGGATAGAGAAACAGTGGTGTATATATATGACGGAATACTATTCAGTCATAAGAAGGAATGAATTAATGGTATTCACAGCAACCTGGATGGAATTGGAGACTACTATTCTAAGTGAAGTAACTCAGGAATAGAAAACCAGATATTGTATGTTCTCACTCATAAGTGGGAACTAAGCTATGAGGATGCAAAGCTTACATTGTATATAAGAATGATACAATGGACTTTGGGGACTCCGGTAGAAAGGGTGGGAAGAGGATAAGGGGTAAAAGACTACAAAGCAGGTTCAGTATATACTGCTCGGGTGACCGGTGCACCAAAACCTCACAAATCGCCACTAAAGAACTTATCCATGTAACCAATCCCCACCGGTTCCCCACTAACCTATGGAAATAAAAACTTTAAATATAAAAGAATACAGCAATATTCAACTCTATTTTGTTATTCAGTGTTGGTTACCTTATATTAAAAGCTAGCCACAAAGGAAGTGCACTTTGGGTTTACATTTTAAAAAGACACAGAAAGTTAAATAGACAAGACTTCAAATTTGGACGTAGGGGCTGGGCATGGTGGTTCTCTCCTGTAATCCCTGCACTTTGAAAGGCCAAGGCAGGAGGATTGCTTGAGCCCAGGAGTTCCAGACTAGCCGGGGCAATAATTCAGTGAGACCCTATCTCTTTAAAAGGAAAAATTGGATCTAGCAAACTTCGCAGTTCCGTAACAGCTGTGTGACCAGAGCAGGTACCTAACTTTTATGAAGCTTGATTTCTTGTCTATAATAGAGAGGAATACCTGCATTTCTTAGCCGTTCTCTTTTCTTAGCGAAAGCTGCATTTCTTAGCCATTCTCTTTCTTTGCCATTGGTGTGGCTTTGAAGATGGCTACCTGGCTGGCCTTGGAAGAAATAAGAGAGCATCAGAGATGGACTTGCTGATGACTGCAGCAGGAGGGAGTGGGCAGTGGGCAATAATTGCAGGAAGCAAGGAGGAAAGGGAATTAAAGTCAGACCGGGAAGCCTCTATATGAGATGAACTTCTATGATATCTGAAGGTCAGGATCTTACACGGAAAAGGAACAGGAGCAAAAAAATGAATTTCTCTTAAGCGATGGGGCTCTGAGTGTGATTCATGAGGGAGACCAGATGGAGGGTTATTTGATAAGCTGACTGCATAGTGCTTTGGACCAGGGATGAGAAGATTCTGCAAAAGCACGTGACCCATGCAACGAGATCGAGGTCAAAAGTAGAATGTGGGAGTCACTGGTGCATTTTCATTAATTTATGAACATTCAGGTCGTGTACAAAATTTAAGATTCTCAAATTTGGTCTAAAGCAAATGAATCTGTTATCTTGAGCAGAGTCACAGTTTCCCAGGAGAGAATGTAATGCTCATATTGTTATTTTCTTTTATATTTTGTTTGCTAGAATGATCGTTTAATTTTTGAAATTTAAATTTTAATGAATATATCAAATGTACACATGAAAATATCAGAGAGTTCAAAACGGTCTTTTAACGACAAAGAAACAGGCTTCCCCTTCGATAGAAATGACAACTTTTAACTCTTGTTTTTTGTTTCTCTTCCAGATAATACACTAATATCAATATTTTGTGATTTATCAATCAAAAAGATTATATACAGACTTTCTGATATAGAAGACAAAAATGTTAGTCCCTTACTGCCAAGGTTCATGTCTTTGCTTTCTATAGAACACAACAGCAAAACAGCACTCCCTGGAGTAGACCCATGCTGTGCTTCCGAAACTCCTTCAATCCTACTTTTTTTTTTTCCCCCGAGATAGAGTCTTACTCTGTTGCCCAGGTTGTAGTGCAGTGGCATGATCTCACTTCACTGTAGCCTCCATCTCCCGGGTTCAAGCAATTCTCCTGCCTCAGCCTCTTGAGTAGCTGGGATTACAGGTGCCCGCCACCACACCCGACTAATTTTTGTATTTTTAGTAGAGACGGGGTTTCACCCATGTTGACCAGGCTGGTCTCAAACTCCTGACCTCCGGTAGTCCACCTGCCTCAGCCTCCCAAAGTGCTGGGATTACAGACATGAGCCACCGTGCTCGGGCACTACTTTTTGATATTTACATTTTGTAGTTATATTCATGGCTACCCCTCAAAATTTTAAATAACATATTTAAACATTTGTTTCTTATTGCATCAACTTTGGTGGAGTGCTGACTCCAGCCCATCAAAGTTGAGGCTTTTAGCAATCACATCCCTTTCTCTTTTTTTCCTCTATCCTTCTCTCTGTTCTCCAACTTCTTTTAAGCCATACCATCACTTTTTTTACACTAGCAAGATGGAAAACACAAAAGGTGATGTGTCTCATAACCAAAAGGAAAACTTCTTTATGTTTCCCATAGGTTAATTCTAAATCTAAAACCAAACCTATCCAAAACAAAAAACAATAGCAAAAGGGAAAACAAGGACATTCACTCATCATGATTATGCCACTTTTTCAGATTGCAGAGCCAGGTAGTAATCCAGGATTACATTTCATTTCAAGGGGGTAATGCCGCCCAAGAATAAATGTTCTTAGCATGCATATTGAATGGATTTTTCTCTCTTTTAAAACACTATTCATGGTTCAGAAACATTCCTGTTTTATTTTGCTTTATATTTAGTCCTGAGTTTCTTATTCTGATTTTTCTCCCAACTTGAAGCTCCTGTCTTCCTTTTCTCCTTCCTTCTTTTCTTTCTCACTTTTCTTGTTAGTAAAATACTATTATGTCTTTGCCATATCACCAAAATTATCCAGCCTGTCTATATTTCTAGCTATTGGGGTGCATCTAGTTTATTTATTTATTTTTAAGATGGAGTCTCGCTCTTGTTGCCCAGGATGTAGTGCAATGGTGTGATCTCAGCTCACCACACCACAACCTCCACCTTCTGGATTCAAGTGATTCTCCTGCCCCAGCCTCCCGAGTAGCTGGGATTACAGGCACGTGCCACCATGCCCAGCTAATTTTGTATTTTTACTAGAGACAGCATTTCTCCATGTTGGTCAGGCTGGTCTTGAACTCCCAACCTCAGGTGATCCACCCACCTCGGCCTCCCAAAGTGCTGGGATTACAGGTGTGAACCACCATGCCCTGCCACATCTAGTTTCTTTACTGGAAAAAAACCTTCCTGGAAACTCCCAAAGTCTTTTCTCCATTCCAGTCCACCTGCTGCCTGGCTTCCATCTTGGAACTCCACTAGTTTCTCTTCTACAAGAGCTAAGCATAGAGCGAAGGCCTAAGTGTCATATCTGTTTGGAGAACAAATACACATTCAATTAAGTTCTTTGCTCAGGCTCGCCCTCTCACTGCCAACCTCTCTTCTCCCAGACCTCTAGTCTAGGGTGTGTCCTGAGCTCTTCCCAGATCAGTTCCCACACGATGCCATTTCTTCTTTAGCATATTCTGGGCTGGGGATTTTTCTGTTGTATGCATCCAGTTACTTCTTTCATCTGATTTTCATCTTCTTGCAATGTATTGAGAACCCTCAACCACTAACCACAGCCCCCCACATCCATGCCCCTTCTTTCTGTTTTGTGTGTACATTCTTCTTTTTTTCTCCTTTCTGTGAAGAGCAGGATCTTGCTATGATACCCAGGCAGCTCTCTGACTCCTGAGCTCATGTGTTCTTCCCACTTCCCTCCCTAGGAGTTGGGTATGCACATTCTTTTAGTTTTATTTGGATTTCTCTGGGATCTCTGTAGCAGTGTTGGTGGAGATCAGTTCACTTCTACCATAGGGAGAAAGTAGAAGCTGTTGGACAACTTTATGAAGACTTTATCACATAGATTTGATCAATTATTGTTCATTTACTCTCTTGCCCCTCTCCCCTCCTTAGAGAGTAGGAATGGAACTGATAATTCCAAGCTTCTAAGCATGGCTTGGTCTTTCTAGTAACCAGTCCTGATCCTAAAGCTCTCTGGAAGCTGACCAAGAGTTGGCTCATTAGAACCAAAGATGCTGTTATCACCCAAGAAATTTGAAGAGATTTAGGAACTCTGGGTAAGATGTTTCTATCACCCTCATCACTCAGGAAGTTACAAACATTTCTGGACTTCTGTTTCAGGAATGAGGGACAGAGATCATGGCTGTGTTTCTTACTGTGCCACAGTGCTCACCATAGCATACTAGGCGTAGGAGGAGCAGGGAGGTAGTGAGCTTGACTGACAGGTGAGGGGCTGGTTGGGTCCCACTGGTTTCATTGAGTGGGACTTCTCTTGCTGTTGGAGTCTTATCTCCAGCTCTCTGGCCGATTTCCTAGTCACTTTGGTGGTGGAGCAGATGGAACATGAAGTGAGTAAAGGTTGGGGAATTCCTCCTGTCATGATCGTTATTATTTGTTCTGTCTTCAGAGATCCCATTCCACGGACAATGGGAAACTGGTGAATAACAAAAATCATGCCTGCTTTTTGGAAATATTTGTATTAATTAAATGTCACTCAGATACACTTGAAAAAGTGGGCAGCTTGGTGGCTTTGCATAACAATGAGTAAAGTGTGAGTTTACAAATTTTTTCTCAACAATCACAAATGTAAATGTGTATGAAGAGTATCCTTTTTGTAGGGTGGGTGTATTAGTTTGTTTTCACGTGGCTACATGGAACCTAAGACTGGCTACTTTATAAAGAAAAAAAAGATTTAATCAACTCACAGTTTTGCATGGCTGGTGAGGCCTCAGGAAATTTACAGTCATGGCGGAAAGTGAAGGAGAAGCAAGCACCTTCTTCACAAGACAGCAGGAGGTGGGTGGGAGGGTCCTGCCAAACACTTTTAAACCATCAGATCTTGTGAGAACTCACTCACGATCGAACAGCCCCCATGATCCAGTCACCTCCCACCAAATCCCTCCCTGGATACATGGTGATTATAACTGGAGATGAGATTTGGGTGGCGACACAGAGCCACACCCTATCCGTGGGGAAGGAAAGGAGTGAGTGGGTTTGCCAGGGCTACTTTGAGTTCAGAATCCAACAAATAAGAATGGAGATTTATTTCTGATGGAGCGATCAACAGAACCATGAAGATGTCCACGGTGAGAAATGCAGGTGTCTCAAATGATGGTTTGTGTGGTTCCCATACATGGCCATGATAGGAGCATAAAAACAGGTCAACAGAGAGTAGTAAGTCCAAGTTCCTTGAGTCATTAATAGGGTTTTCTTCTTTTTACCTCCCTCTTCTGTACCTGGTATTCTATGGTGAATACCGTAGCACAATAAGAAACACAGATGTGGTCTCTGTCCCCCGGTTCCTGGCACAGAACTCCTAAAACCCTTGCAGTTATCTGAGTGATGGGGGTGAAAGAAGCAACTTACCCAGGGCTCCTAAATCCCTTCAGATTTCCTGGGTGATAACAGCATCTTTGATTCTAATAAGGCAACCCTTGGTGGGCTCCTGGAGAACTTCCAGATGGGGGCTGGCCACTCGGGAAAGACCAGCCCATGATTAGAAGCGTGGAACTTTCAGCTCTACTTCTATCTTCTAGGGAAGGGAGAGGGGCTAGAGATTAAGTTAGTAATAATTGATCAAACCTATGTAATGAAGCCCCCATAAAGTCCCTGAACTATGAGAGCCAGAGAACTTGTGAGTTGATTAATGGCTCTATGTGCTTGGAGGGTGGTGCATCCCAACTACATGGGAATAGAAACTCCTGTTCCCAAAACCCTTCTGGACCTTGCCCTACATATCTATTCATCTGCCTGTTCATTTTTATGTTTTACATTGCTGGTGGGAATGTAAACTAGTACAACCACTATGGAAAACAGTATGGAGATTCCTTGAAGAACTAAAAGCAGAACTACAGTTTGTTCCAGCAATCTCACTACTGGGTATCTATCCAAAGGAGAAGAAGTCATTATATGAATAAAATACTTGCACATGCATGTTTATAACAGCACAATTCACAATTGCAAAAATATGGAACCCACCTAAATGCCCATCAATCAATGATTGAATAAAGGAAATGTAGTATATATACACCATGGAATACTACTCAGCCATGAAAAGGAATGAAATAATGACATTCACAGCAACCTAAATGGAATTGGAGACTATTATTCACTAAGTGGAGTAACTCAGGAAGGCAAAACCAAATAACCAAATATTGTATGTTCTCACTGATAGGTGAGAGGAAAGCTATGAGGGCACAAAGGCATGAGAATGATATAATGGACTTTGGGGATTTGGGGGGAAGGGTGAGAGAGGGGTGAGGGATAAAAGACTACATATTAGGTATAGTGCACACATTGGCTCACTACTCAGGTGATAGGTGCACCAAAATCTCAGAAGTCACACTAAAGAATTTATCCATTGCAGCCACAAAAAAAATGAGTTAATATCCTTTGCAGGGACATAGATGAACCTGGAAGCTGTCATTCTCAGCAAACTAACACAGGAACAGAAAGTCAAACACCACATGCTCTCACTTATAAGCGGGAGTTGAACAGTGAGAGCACATGGACACAGGGAGGGGAACATCACACACGGGGGCCTGTCAGGAGGTGGGGGACAAGGGGAGGGAGAGCATTAGGACAAATACCTAAGCATGTGGGGCTTAAAACCTAGACGACGGGTTGATAGGTGCCACAAACCACCACCGCGGCACAGGTATACCTATGCAACAAGTCTGCACGTTCTGCACATGTATCCCAGAACTTAAATAAAATAAAAAATGTATCCATGTAACCAGAAACCACCTGCTTTCTCAAAACAACTGAAATAAAATAATAAATCTTTTATAATAAATCAACAAATGTAGTAAACGCATGTGAACCACCAAACTGGTATCCACAGTGTTGGAAATAGATGCTCAGTGCTGCAAAGAAAAATCAGCACTGAGACAAACGATCTCTCAGCAATGCAGTTTTTACTTCCTGGACTGTAGGAAGGGTACCCTCGCTAGCCATTGTGCCATGAGAGTACAATGAACAAAGGGAAACACACAAGTTTATTCCTTAAGCATTTGGGGTTGTCCTTACTGCTGTATCTGATCTCCGTTGGCTGGAGCCAGACCTCACAATCTAAACTAAAACCCGATTGGCTAACAACTGAACACTTTTCTAAACAGGTAAAAGCAATGGAGAGCTGGGACATGCCTGTGAGCACATCCAGCACAGATAATTGGTTAAAGTACAAGGACACAGAGTGTACTACATGCCTGTAAGCATGGCATGTCTCACAGCTACGTAGGATAGGGCTTAACAAAGTTATTAACACACTTAAAGAAGAAAGGAAACTTTAAAAAGGAAATTTTCTACTTCCCATACACAGAGAACTGGAGAATTGCTGGATGTGGAAAACCCACACATGTTTGGTGTCAGAAGTGTGGAGCGGAGGTTCAGCACGGACTTACTGTGACAACTCGCAGCAAGGTATTTAACTCTTCTGTGCCTCAGTTGCCTCATCTGTAAGGTGGGACGAGATTCTTTGCATCTCACAGGGCTGTGATGAGGTTTACACAAATTAATACCTGTGAAGCCCTTAGATATTGATAGTACTATAAGCAGACAGGGAGGGTCTCCAGGGACTTCAATCAACCTGAGCAATCAGCCTGTATCCAGCCTCCTGCACTCCTAAACTCTGTGTAGAATGCAGTGACCTAGTTGGTTAAAACCAGCTCTTGGGCCCAGCACGGTGGCTCACACCTGTAATCCCAGCACTTTGGGAGGCTGAGGTGAGTGGATCACTTGAGGTCAGGAGTTTGAGACCAGCCTGGCCAACATGGCGAGACCCTGTCTCTACTAAAAATACAAAAATTAGCTGGGCATGGTGGTGCACGCATGTAATTCCAGCTACTCGGGAGGCTGAAGCAGTAGAAATACTTGAAACCAAGAGATGGAAGTTGCAGTGAGCCCCTGCACTTCAGCCTGGGCAGTACAGTGAGACTCTATCTAAGAAAAACAAACAAACAGCAGCAGCAACAACAACACAACAGCTCCTGACAGACCCCAGCAACTTAGAGATAAACCTGAGTGAACTTTCCCTGTGACCATGCTAAAGTCTTCACCCTGGGAGGTGTTACAGCTCCACTACC
>CAUYQU010059779.1:0-14438 GCA_963574635.1 Cheracebus regulus
GACCCTGAGAAGAAACTCCCTTGTCTCTAGCTGCTGGCCTTGGCTTCTAAACAAACTGCTTGCTTACTGATATTGGGAGTTTTCACTGTCTCTAACTGCTGACCTTGGCTTCTGTACAAACTGCCTGCTTGCAAAGATCCCCAGTCCACCCCCACCCCCCCGCCCCCGGAAAATCCCCAGCCCCACAAAAGTGTTGTTTAGCATAAAAGCCCAGTTCTCCCTCAACTCGGGGCCATGGGTTGGAGAGACGTGAGTCCTCCGTGGTCGCCGGCAATAAAGACCCTGCAATTCGTCATACTTTTGTCTTGGTGCTGATCTTCTTATCTCGCTAAAAATACAACACTAATAGAGGTAAAGTGCTATCAAATAGCATCGCATGCTATAGAGAAATCTTTCATCAAAGGAAAAGTCAGTTGATGCATCAGACTTCATTGTTGTTGTCTTATTTTACCACAGCCACCCCAGACATTCAACACTCACTGCCCCAAGCAGTTAGAAGCCATCAACATGGAGGCAAAATTCCCCACCAACAAAACAGTTATGACTTGAAGGCTGTGAGGATCATTAGCATTTTTAGAAATAAAGTGGTTTTTTTTTTTTTGCTGTTGTTTTTAAGACAGGGCTTCACTCCTGTCACCCAGGCTGGAATGCGATGGCACCACCACGGCTCACCGCAACCTTCACCTCCCAGGTTCAAGTGATTTTCCTGCCTCAGCCCCCCAAATAGCTGGGACTACAGGCACACACCACCAGGCCTGGCCAACTTTTATAGTTTTTTGTAGAGATGGGGTTTTGTCATGTTGCCCAGGCTAATCTTGAACTCCAGGGCTCAAGTGATCCGCTGGCCTCGGCATCCCAAAGTGCAGAAATTACAGGTGTGAGGCACTGCACCCAGCCAGAAATAAAGTATTTTAAAATTAAGATATGTACTTCCTTCCAGATATAATGCTATTACACCCTTAACAGACTATACTATAGTATAAACATAACTTTTCTGTATGCTGAGAAACCAAACATTTCGCGTTAAGTCCCTTTATTTTGATATTTGCTCTATTGCAGTGGGCTGGACCTGAACCCCCATCTCCAAGGTCTGCCTGTAATATCCTTTGGATCCTCACTTCAGACAGAGATAAAAACCTCATTCACAGGGATGATGCGTTAGTCATAATTCTGTGCAGACACAAAGGCACACACAGATAAATGCCAATGTTAGGACAAAAGAGTAGAACAACCTACAGAATAGATAGATTCACGGGGCCTGGTTCCTTCTCTAATCTGATCCAGATGTCTGCAGCTCTTTCAGTTCACAAATTAAGACGGGGGTGATCATCTAGAGCAGAGACATCCAATCTTTTGGCTTCCCTGGGCCACACTGGAAGAAGAATTGTCTTGGGCCACACATAAAATACACTAATAATAGCTGATGAGCTAAAAAAATAATTTTTAAAAATCCCCCCCCAAAAAAACCTCATAATGTTTTAAGAAAGTTTACAAATGTGCATTGGGCTGCATTCAAAGCCTTCCTGGACTGCATGTGGTGGACAAGCCTCATCAGAGTGAATACGGGCACAATAGCTGGCTGTGGACTCCTCTTCCAGAGACAAGAGTAAGTTTTCAGGGTCCGAGGAGATGGTCACAGATATTTATATGCCTTTCCATAAGCACTGCCTAGACCAGGGCCTCTCAGCCTTGGCACTACTGACATTTAGGTTGGCCATTCTTCTGTATGGGGCTATCCTGTTTACAGCAGGATAGTCAGCCATTTTCCGGGCCTCTGCTCCCTGTATTCCATTAGCAGCCCACTGCTTGTTACAGCCAAATGTCTCCAGACACTGTCAGTGTCCTCTGAGGAGCAAAATGGTCCCTGTGTGAGAACCACCAGTCTAGATGTGTAACACCACAGCATACTGCAGGGCACCCATGTTACACAAGCCACTGGCATTACTCCTAAAATTCTCCAGGGGC
Source organism: Cheracebus regulus (assembly GCA_963574635.1). Taxonomy (NCBI): domain Eukaryota; kingdom Metazoa; phylum Chordata; class Mammalia; order Primates; family Pitheciidae; genus Cheracebus; species Cheracebus regulus. Next base: position 1,966 of record CAUYQU010059779.1, read on the forward strand.
CTCAATGTTGGGTTGAATAAAGTAGGCAAGAGCAGTAGAGAGGGGTGAGATACCTACATAAGAACAGTTAAGAGCTCACAACACATTTCAGCATGCAGGCTACATCCTAGTCACCTCAAATACAGGCTAAGCTTTCCTTAGATTCTAATAGAGGAAAGACTTTAAATCGAATATATAAAATTACAATTTTAATCCATTTTTAATATCTAGAACAATGACTTAGATAAATATTATTGCCTCTTGTAAAAAATAACACACTCACCACCACCCCAACTCGGGATGCAGAGGAAGCCAGACCTCAGCCCTCTTGCCCTAAGCGGCTGGTGTCTAAGATCCAACACAGGAGACCTGGTTCTGTCCCCTCAAGCTGCTCTCCACCCAGCAATCAGGAATAACTAACTCCCAACCGCCCATATGCTCATGTGAAGGAAGCCACGGTTTGTCACTGGATCTGGGTTTAGTCCTACAGCTGCCCTTTCGATATAAACCACCCTGAGCAAATCCCTTACTTACTGTCTGTTTATAATGAAGATGTTACTGCATCTGAAACATGGGGGTTCTACTAGTGATCTTCAAGGGGAGATTTCAACAAGATTACAAACATTCTGTGCTAGGTACCGACAGGCACCCAGCAGGCTTATTGAGTGGCTGAGACAGGAAAGGGGTGGTACAATCTTTTGGCCATGATGAACTGTAAGGGTAATTGTTTCTTTTTTTTTTTTTTTTTTTGAGATAGAGTCCTCCCTCCCTCTGTAGCCCAGGCTAGAGTGCAGTGGTGTGATCTTGGCTCACTGCAACCTCGGCCTCCTGGGTTCAAGCGATTCTCTTGCCTCAGCCTCCCTGAGTAGCTGGGACTACAGGCATGCTCCACCACACCCAGCTAAGTTTTTTGTTTTTTGTATTTTTAGTAGAGATGAGGTTTCACCATGTAGGCCAAGCTGGTCTCTTGACCTCAGATGGGTAGTTGCTAGAACCTATTCACTAATTATTTCCCTAACCCCTAATCAGGCAGGGATTCTATTTCAAAAGAGGGTACTTTGCAGTGTTGCTGTGTTCCCTGATGCTTGGTAATTTACCTTCGGTAATTAACACTGATACCTTAGGAATTACCTTAGCTGTTCCTCCCACAATCTGGAGAATTTACACCACACGAAACATACCCCGGCTTGGGAAGGCTATTTCTCAGGAACACACTGAGAGGCTGACTACCACGTGGCTTCCCGTGTGCCTTGTCAGGCATTCTGCCATGTACTTCCTCGCACAAGGGGGGAAGTGGCACAAAATATTAAATAGCCAAGCAATTAAATAGTAGGTGCAAAAAGAACAGAACTTCACAGATGTCACTGTGAGGTGATGCTTACAACATATTCTAATATGTCTCACCAGGAGAATTACAGGGTTTGTACAAAACTGAAGACCAAATGAAGAGCAGCAGCTTCTAGAATAAGGTGTTGGGCTGCATGCTCACTGTATACCCAAAATGTGTCTTTGGTAGACAGTGACAGTACATCTACTCAAATGGTAAAAAGGACCCAAATGGGCCGGGCGCAGTGGCTTATGCTTGTAATCCCAGCACTTTGGGAGGTCGAGGCAGGCAGATCATGAGGTCTGGAGTTTGAGACCAGCCTGGCCAATATGATGAGACCCCATGTCTACTAAAAATACAAAAAAAAAAAAAAAATAGCTAGGCATAGTGGCGTGAGCCTGTAGTTCCAGCTACTTGGGAGGCTGAGGCAGAAGAATCGCTTGAACCTGGGAGGCAGAGGTTGCAGTGAGCTGAGACTGCACCACTGCACTCCACACTCCAGCCTGGGCGACAAAGCGAGACTGTCTCAAAAAGGACCCAAATGAACACAATGTAATCACACAAACTAGACTTTGTCCTGAATTCCATGAATGGCTGTCCATGGTAGACCTGGTTTCTGATCCAGTATGAAGAACATTAAGAAAAAGTACCCCTTACACACTTTCAAACAGCTAATAGCTAAACACATTCCTAACGCAAATCCAGTATCAGGCCAGGGAAAGTTTATTTTCTTTGCATAAGGTGTTCAAGTAGGTCATGACGTGTGTACTTTGTAAGCTTCCAGCCACTAAGTTTTACATCTGTTCTGGAGTCTCTCCCCAACCCAGCTCTCTGGAGCCATTTGGCAATGTGTGGAGACCATTTTGATCATCATTTCTGGAGACCTGTTCTGGTATCTTAGTTGGTGGACGCCAAGGATTCTGCTAAACATGCTATTACACATAGGGCAGTCTCCTCCAACAAAGGATTATCCAAAATGTTAATACTGCCCAAACAGATAAACCCTGCTCTAGGGCAAAAATAAAAATTATCTCTGTCTATGAGACTTGAAATAATTCAGACTCAGTCTAAAGAATTATGCAGGTGATAAGTAAACTTACAAGATACAGTTGATGACACTATGGACCTAATTATACTTCAGGTCCTATTGTTTTACTCCCTGATTTAAAAAAACTATGTATTATGAAAGTACACGTTAATTAGCACAAATAATCAAATGTCTGTCCTATCTTCTCATTCTAAAAAGCATCCAGAACACTGCTCCTAAGCTTGGTTCATAAGGATAGGAATATCATGTGTCTTTTGGTATTGACTTTCCAAACTAGATAGTAATTCTACATTACTGTTCAAAATCTATTCCAAATTCTAGTCCTGGTGCATTTTAAGCTGATTTCGACATCAGACATGGGGGTCAGCTTTTCTGGGAACAGATCTGGGAATCTGTATTTTCACCAAGATTTCCTGGTGATTCTCAAGCATGATGAAGCTTGAGAACCACTGACTTAGACTTTGCTTCTATAAGAAAAGAGCTGCCATTCCCACTTCCTTCTCACTATAAATTAGAGTGATAATCAAATAATTCATAGGTAGGAGAGATCAATAGTCCATAGTCACACATGAAACTGTCCTGAAGCAGTCTACCTAAGATGATACCCTTTTAAAAGTGAGGCCAGTAGAAGAAAGAACATCTCATAAGCACTGTCATAAGATGTCTTATATCAGAATGATTTCGCCATTCTTTCCATATAAATACATTTGAAACAGCACTGTTTAAACACAAGGCACCATATTCTTCCCTGGTCAAGTTTGGTATTGGTGATTCTCATGATTCTTCAAGGAAACAGATGTTTTTAAGCACTCTGCCGCCACAAGGTACACATTTAAAATATGTGCTTTCTGTTTTGTATTCACTAACAAAACATTAACTGTGTTAAGGGGTCATAACCAGGGGATTCACAAAAATTTGGTTTTTCAAATAAAAGGGAACACTTTTTTCCTTCTGGGTTTTCTGTAGACCACATACCAAATTGTAGACTCGGTGGAGACGATCATTTCAGATGATAGCATGTCTCCAAGCAAGACAAAGGCGGGAAAATGAAGCAAAGGGAGCGTAGGGAGCTACAGTAAAAACCGAGCTATTCTTTGCCAAATGCCTGACATTTTCAGGCATTTTACAAACATTTTCTTCTCCAGCCCTTGCCATCTCCATAAAAGCAGATAATGTCTTTTCTGCTGATGAGAAAATTGAGGACCAGATAGGTTAGGTAACCTGTTCAAATTCACAAAACTAAGAGATGGGTGATCTGAGATTCAAATGCAGGAAGACAAACTCTACGTATTCCTCCCTGACCCCTGCCTGCTCCAGTGTTCACTAACAGCCTGGTAGTGGTTCATGGTAATTTCTTGTGAACATATAACTTGTCATCTCAAATATTTTAAGTGGAAAACACCGCAAAGAATATTGCATGTCTGACTTTTATGCTCACTCTAAGGTGTGCTATGGCTTATTCATCTTAGCAGTTGAATGGAATCAAGTGAAACAACATGTAGAAGCACTCTAAAGCCCTAAAGCATCATACACATGTAAGACATTATGTTATTTATAAAAACTAATTTTACTTTGAGGATCTTCAGCAGGTGACAACAGATCCTGAGATACTTTGAAATAAGTAATACCCTAGGATACTGTGAAATCATAACTGATGTTACACTAAACTGGCTTTTTGAGACAGAGTCTCACTCTGTCACCCAAGCTGGAATGTGCAGTGGAGCGATCTCAGTTCAGGCTCACTGCAACCTCTCCCCCCTAGGTTAAGCGATTCTTCTGTCTCAGCCTCCCGAGTAGCTGGGACTACAGGTGCCTGCCACCATGCCTGGCTAATTTTTTGTTTTTAGTAGAGATCAGGTTTCACCATGTTGGCGAGGCTGGTCTTGAACTCCTGACTTCAGGTGATCCACCCGCCTTGGCCTCCCAGAGTGCTGAGATTACAGGTGTGACCCCCAGTGCCTGGCCTAAACTGGCTTCTAATAGTACATATAAATGATTTCAATAATAAACATGTCATCATTTTGTAACTGACTCTATTAGAGAGGACAGGCCTCCACCTTAGCTGTGAGCATTTCCTGGAGCTCCATTCCCGGCCTGGCCTCTGCTTTGCCATTGTCCCCTTGGAAAGGTTCATCTACTGTGCGGCTTAGGACCTCACCTCTAACTGTTGGGGCATCAACTTACGTGCTCACTCTGAATCTTCTTCCTGCTCTCCAGACCAGAAATTTCATAGATATCTCTTGGGCATTTCAAACTTAAATTGGTTAAAATCTATCTTTTTATCTAGTCCCCCTTTTCTCTGGTACAATTCTTCTCTTCCTGTTTTCCCTCCCTCAGTTAATTGCATCAGTTATCACTTCTAGAACCCTCAGAATCATCTTCTATTCTGCCCAATACATAGATTCTAAAGAAGGATTCTAAAGAAGTGGCTCTTGAATGTACCCTCTTCTTTGCCTACTCCTATAAGTTGTCAGAAAAAAAAAAAAAAACCCACATGAATAAAACCAACTACTTCTGATGAGATTATGATTCTTCTTTCAACAACTTCAGTGGACCTCAGAGTTTAGGGAATGCCACCCAGACTCCTCGGAATGGTCTTGGGTCATCTTGACCCCGACAGACCAATTTCATCTTCCATAGGGAACTCTGTTGCCATACCCGTCACCCTCATAAGCCGATCTGCTCTTCCTTATTAACTTGGAACTTCTTCATCCTTCTATGCCTTCATTTATTTCATTTCCCCCACTCTTTCTCCATTATCAGTACAGAGTACAGTTTCTGCAACCTGCTATCCCTAGGCCAACTGTTTCCATCTGAAATGCCTTCTCCTGCCTGCAAACTCAATTCATCCTTAAAGTCATAGCACGAGCTATAAACACTGAGTAACTGGTGACAATTTCTCCACTTTCTTCACCTCAGCCCCAGAATCCCTCTACTTCATACACACTTCTGTTAATCGTTCGCACCACAGTATACTGTCATCAGTCATTTACATTTCTCTATCCTCAGGTGACAATGGGCTCAATAACTGCAGGGATATTTGTTTCCTTTGAATCGCCAGAATTCAGTATCTGTCATATAAAAGATGATCCACCAATGTAAGATGAAGCCTACCATGACTACCATTAAATGCTAGGCTTTATGTTCATTTTCAAAAAGTCATGTGTAGAAGATAGGAAATACAGTTCTTTTCCCAGTGTTCAATGAGGTGTACTTGACAAATGAAATGCAAATTCTTAACTAGAGAGCTATGCCCTATGGTCTGTACTGTTTAATCAGGTTTTGTATCAGCAAAAGAAACAAATAATAAAGCTAACAGATCTACAATTCTCTCTGGTACTATATGAGCCTATGCATAACCCATCTCAGCACTCACCATGTTTTTATGGTATCAGTTTGTCTGTCTTCACGAGTCAGTATGCTACTTAAGGGTAGAGACCAAGTCATGTTCATCGAACCCACTTTCTAGCACATGGTATAGCAGGCAGGTAGGCAATTATTACGTTTAAATTTTTGTTCAGAATGTATCACACTGCAATACTAACAACCAAACTTTTATATAATATAGAGCATGCCAATTTCAAAAGAATAAAAACTTAGTTATATTCCCAAAGTTCATTCTTAGATTGGTTACATGGCATACAGAAGACACATTACCATGAAAACAATGTTCAAGATTAAGATTACATTTATATTTTATTTCATAAAATCTTATTCTACCCATATTTTGCTTGAAATTTTGTACACATAGAGGCAAATGCAGGAAGGAATGCTACAGATTTTCTTAGCACTGTAAGATATATCTGAACATCAGAAAACTTCATCAACCCTCCACACAAAGTGTATGCTCTGTGACCACCAATTGCTTCCTATTGTTGGACTAGAAAAGGGTCAGGAATACAAGAGTGTGACCTAGCAGCAAGGAAACCCTGTGGAGCTGCGAATAAACACTCTATAAAGGCTTTGGTTTCTATGCTGGACACTTTCTATCCCTTTCTCTGTTCCTCACCCAAAGAAAGTAGGGACCAATGCAGCTTGGGTTAGGCGGGTAAGACCCAAGGGGCAATTCAGCCAGATGACCCACAAGGAACAGCACAAGCAGAGAGGCTACCCTTGCAGGACTCAGAGCGGCTGTAAAGGCGGCCTGGGGCAGGTGGAGCGTGACAGCACAAGTGCACAAGAAATCCCAGTAAGCCATCATGTCACTTCTGAAACCCCACTGACACAGAGAAAGGGATGGGATCCAGAAAAGAGATAATTGAAGTCAGACATGTAAGTTGAGGAACTGCTCATGGAATCACGAGGTATAGAAGATGGAAGACGTTCTCAAAGTTTATTTTTAGGAGATAATACACAACCAAAAATGTATGACATCATTTATTTCTCAAGAGTCTAGATAAAGAAATATAATAACAAACTTAATTCTTTTCATTTTCTAATTACTTAAATTTCATACAAATGGGAGTCTGCTCTATTAAAATTCGATATCCACAAGTGAATTTTCAGAAGCAGGAGAACTTTTTGATGACGTTCACATATCTATAAATATGAATGATGCAAATTTCAAGTCCTATGATATCAGATGACAAGACACAGCCCAAGTTTCAGCTCTTGCTAATTAAACGAATCAATTAAGAGACTACAGTTGCAACTGTGTAGCTGCTGTTCTATAGTAGCAATAACAACCCCACGGGGAGGTCTTTTACTACATTAAAATGCTGTCCTCCACAACTCCATCTGATATTATTAGAAACAGTTATTTGTGTCTTGCTGTCATATTAGTAGCAAAGGCAAATTATGGAAATATGCAGACCAGAATGGTCCCAGTATGAGATCAGGTTGGGTTTTCAGCCTCCAAGGGAACAATTGCTGAAATTCCAAAGTTCCCCAAAGTTCTTTAATGGAACTGATAAATCTATCAGCACAGCATCCATTTAGAAGCTAGGTAAGGGTCACATATTTACATACCTTCCTGCTAAGCTGATACAATTCAACTAGATAAATTATCATATTAAGTTTACCCTCCTGAGTTAAACTGATGGAGTTCAAAATTGTTTTCGATGGTTGTCATTAATCGCTGTTACTTCATAAGTGCTTACTTTGAAATCTAATTGTACTGGTGTATCAAGGGTCATATTAATAGCATTCTTAATGGTAAATCTTTGTAAAACACGTTTATTCTACTAATATTATCACTCAAGCTTTCAAGAGTAATAAGAAATAAAGTATATTTATTATCAATAAAAACTTAATTTAAAATGTACAATTTGAGATTTAAATTAGCTTTAAGAACTTTGGCATCATTTGGTTTCATTAGATCTCTGGCTAAGCTTCAAAGATGTAGAGAACTTGATAGTTTCTCAAGAGTCCTTGGGTGAATGCCAATACCGCAGCCATGAAGAAGCTGTTCAGTGAAATCTAAGCTTATTTTTCCTTTCATACAAGCATTGTTTTCATAAGGGAAAAAAAGCCGGCCTCACTGAAATATGTTTGTCTTAATATTACAATATTTTAAAAAGTAAATATAAATAAAAATGTGCAATAAAATGGTAACTTCTTAATTTGCAATAAAATGTTAACTTCATTCTTAAAGCAATAACAAAATATCTATTCTTATTTTGAAGCACAGTTCAAGTAAGGAATTCTGGTTAAGTCAAACACCAGCTCTTTTCCATTTCTTTATGAACTTACACTATCTGATGTACATGGACTCACAGCTTCACCAAAAATATGCAAACAAAACAAACAAAACCCAGACAATTTGCAATTTGAAATGGGCACACATATTCTAGAAAAATTCCATGATCTGCAACTTACCAACTAAGTGTATGTTATGGACTCAATGTCCAAATTCATATGCTGAATGGCTAACCCTCGACGTGACAGTACTTGGAAATGAAGCCTTTCAGAGGTAATTAGAAGAGGTCATGAGGGTGGCACCTCATGATGGGATTAGCACCCTTAACAGGAAGGGAGATCAGAGTTTGCACTCTCTCTCTGCTAAGGGAGAAGAGGCATCTGCCTGCAGCCTAGGAAGAGGACCCTCACCAGGAACTGAATCTGCTGGCACCTTGATCTTAGACTTTCCAAGCTCTAGAACTGTGAGAAATAAACATTTGTTGTTGAAGCCACCCATTCAATGGTGTTTCATTATGGCAGCCTGAGCAGTTGTACTTAGCAGCTACTGCACAGAGCTCCCTGGATTCCACAGTCAAGCAATTTGTTCTTAAAGTACCCTGATGGTTAACAGCCTATCTTTAAAGTTGGAGAGGACTGGTTTTGCATCCTGGTTCTACCAATTATTACCATAAGATAGTTATTTAACCTTTCTATGCTCACTTTTGTCTTCTGAAAATTAGGCATACCTATCCATCACTGTTTCTGCATTTTTTAATATGGGGTACAAACTCCAGTCATACAGGTGACGATAATCGGCATGAAAATACTAAGGAAATAAATAGTAATACTCAAGTGAGACCTAAGAAATAATGTTCTATTTGTAAAATGCATTTTGAGGTAAGTCACCAAGTCACTTTTTAGCTTTACATGTGTCAAATATTCTTTCAGATCTATATAGCATAATGAGTTGAACAGTGTCAACCCAAAATTCTTATCTACCCAGAACCTCAGAGTGTTAGGGTAGGGTTGATATTAGGAAGTAGGATCTTTGGGGTCGTAATGAGTTAAATGAGGTTTCACTGGATTAGGGTGAGCCCTAAATCTGATGACTGGTGGTGCTGGATTTATGTGAATAAACACACACAGTCATAGGGAAGAAGGCCACGTGACAGCAAAAGAGGAGACTGGAATTACATAGCTACAAGCCAGGGAATGCAAGGTTTGCCAGCAGCTACTAGAAATCAGGAGAGAAGCAAAGAGCAGACCCTCCCAAAGAGTCTCTAAGGAGATGCCAACCCTGCCTGCACCTTGATTTTAGATTTCTGGCTCCCAGAACTGTGAGGGAATCCATTTCTGTTATTCTAAGCCAATCAGTTTGTGCTAATTTGGGTGTAGCAGAATCATGAAACAGATAGATACTAAACAGAAAATGTGGTGTCCTGAGTACATGTATGTATACCCAGGTCAAATGTGCTCTGCTGGGTCATAAAGGTACAAACTTTATCTGAATGTCCCATTCTATTAATTTAAAAAACTTTCCCTCATTATACAAAAAAACTAGCTAATGATTTTATTTTAATTTCTTAATCTTCATTTTAAATTTTTTTTTGAGATGGGGTCTCACTCTGTTGCCCAGGCTGGAGTGAAGTAGTGTCATCATACCTCACTGTAGCCTTGAACTCCTGGGCTCAAGCCATCCTTACTTCTGAGCAGCTGGGACTACAGGTGTGGGTCACCACACTCCGCTATTTTGTGTATGTCTGTGTGTAGAGATGAGGTCTCACTGTTGCCCAGGCTGGTCTTGAACTCGGGCTCAAGCGAGCCTCCTGCCTTAGCCTCCTGAGTAGCTGGGATTATAGGGATGAGCCACCATGCTTGGTCACAATTTTTAAATCAAGTTCAAACAGCATAACAGAAAAAAGACCTTATGCTTGGATTGAAAGTTTATGAGCGAAAAGACTAAAAAGTAGACAGAATAAACTTACTGAATCTATTCCTTTCATAGAAATCTGAAATCTATATAAACGGACATGGGGTTCTATAAACAAAAGGTGGTCCTCCATGTTCCCAGACTATGTATCAGGGTAAGTTGGGCTATGCATCAGCAGGAAGTCAACACTGAGATCTCAGTCTACTAGAGCTTGCAGGGGGCAGTGCTCACCACCACTCTTCACCAGGAACTCATGCCAACAGGAACATCAACGTCACATCACACCACACACAACCTCCAAGGGGGGCACGGTAGGGGACTAACGGGTTCACACTTGCTCTTAGCTATCTTTGACCAAAAGTGACACACATCACTACCAGGAGACACTTCACCCCCAGGTCTCTTGCAGTTTTCCACTTCTTGTGAGCCAGACACTAATTGTTCTTTGCTCTGAACAATCTTTTCAAAGCTGTTTGTACAGTAAATGGCCTTACTAGAGGGTCTCCCTCCAGATCAAAGGGCAAGTGTGATTACAACACATTATAAAAACACTCAGGTTCTCTAAACTCAAAGCTCCTCTCCTATAACGCAACCCATTATGTGTGCAGGCATCTCTCTTCGCATTGCCCTGGGGGAATCTGGGTTCAGGGAAATGGTACAAAGACAATGATACCTTGATCACTGCTACTGCTGCAATAAACCGTCCTTTATGTCTGATCCTGGAGTCTCACGTTCTATCAGCACCCGTGAAATGTCGCAGGCTGATTAGTCACTCTGCAACTAGGGTAAATCTCAGAACCTTCACAGTTGTTGACGGTCACTCCATTCATAGCTCATAGTCAGAAAGGTCATTAAGGTCCAAAACCTAACCCTTCTTATTATTAAAAGCCAAATGACATATACTTAATTTGTATCATTCACCTACTAAATTTCTGTATTTTTGCAGTCCTACATCATAGAGAAATAGACAAAAGGCTAGAAGAGGTACTTCTCAGAGGTGGAAATCAAGTGCTTAATAAATAGAAATAGCCAATAAAGAAACAATGTTCTACTTCATTAATAACCTTTAATCATTCTTCATTCATTAAAGTGTGAATAGTTGCACTATTCACACTGGGAAAAATTAAGAAGCCTGATAATATCAGATCCTAGTAAAGATGTGGAACAAAGTGAACTCATTCACTGCATAGTCAATGCACAAAACCCTAAAAAACCCTAAAGAAACTATTGCATATGGCCAGGCATGGTGGCTCACACCTGTAATCCCAGCACTTTGGGAGGCTGACATGGCTGGATCATTTGAGGTAATGAGTTCAAGACCAGCCTGGCCAACATGGTGAAACCCTGTCCCTACTAAAAATACAAAAAGTAGCCAGGCGTGGTGGTGTGGGCCTATAGTCCCAGCTACTTAGGAGGTTGAGATAGGAGAACTGCTTGAACCCAGGAAGCGGAGGTTGCAGCGAGCCAATGTCACACCACTGCATGCCAGCCTGGGTGACAGAGAGAGACTCTGTTTCAAAAAAAAAAAAAAAAGAAACCACTGCATATGTGCCATCAGTACACAGATACACATGTATCAAAATGCTTTGGGTAGCAATGAGAATTACAGCACAAAACACTGGAAACCACTCAACTATCCACCAGCAGAGGCTAGTTTATAAACACCACAGCATCCTACATTCCTGAGCATAAATGAATTACACCTCCACGCAATATACATGAGTCTCACAAACAGCAAATAACCAAGTCACAGATGATTCCAGAATATCATTATGCATATCAAGTTTAAAAACATGTAAAACAAAACTGTGTATCACTTAGGGATATGAATATGTGGGAAAATTATAAGGAAAAGTAAAGAATGATAAACACAAACCAGGAAGACGTTAGTTCCCTGTGCAGGGAGAGAATGGGCAACAGGATGCGAGTAACACAGAGGCCTTTCAAACTCATGGTTACATTTTTTAAAAATCTTCAGGCTACGTATATAAACCTGTTGTATCATTCTTTATAAATGTTTTATGAATGTTACTTTACATATTTTTATAAGAATGTAAAGTATAACATTTCATATTCATATATGAATATATATAACATTTCATATTCATATATGAAATGTGATGAGATTTGTTTTACTGAAAATGAAAATCACAAACTGGCTTTCTTAAAGTTCAGAAAGTAAATAATGAATGGAATTATTTGTAAGTTTATATTTTCTCTAAGTTGAAACGGCAACTTTATTTTTGAACCTTATTTACACAAGAGGAATACTTCTTAGTCTAAATTTAAACTCTTCTTTGAACATTGAAGATCATGTTTATCAATACTGACATAAACAAACTTGTACAGAAGATTCTATAAGTATTCTATGAGAGAGAGGAAGAGAGAGAGAGAGGAAGAGGAGAGGGAAGGGAAGAGGAGAGGGAGGGGAAAAGGAGAGGCAGGGGAAGAGGGGAGGCAGGGGAAGAGGGGAGGCAGGGGAAGAGGGGAGGCAGGGGAAGAGGGGAGGCAGGGGAAGAGGGGAGGCAGGGGAAGAGGGGAGGCCGGGGAAGAGGGGAGGGAGGGGAAGG